>WNYG01000077.1:0-99539 GCA_021396235.1 Sporothrix pallida
TCTCTCTCTCTCTCTCTCTCTCTCTCTCTCTCTCTCTCTCTCTCTCTCTCTCTCTCTCTCTCTCTCTCTCTCTCTCACACACACACACACACCCTCTTCAGTCTATAATGTCCATACGAACGAGTACTGAGGACAAGCTGAGACACGATGGCACAACATCAGAACATCACGGCATCATTTGATCGTCAAGATGAACCTCGACGCTGTTCACGTCAAATATGACACTCGCTCGTCACGTATCTAGGTGACGACAACCTGGGCCTCTTTCAGGATCCCGCGAAGATGCATCCACGTGCTGCAACCGCCTTGAAGGACACTCTCGGTCAAGTCAACGAGCAATCCAACAGCCTCATCGACTCAGGAGCTTTGGCTGCAGACAGCCTTACCCGCAATGTGAGTCACTGCACAATATGGACTGAGAATTGAGAACTATGTACGACGTATGGCCATACTAACAAGTCTATCTCTATAGGACAACGACCTGCCGCTGTTCCGCACAATGAATTCCGAGAGTTCTTTCAAGTCTCGCGCATTCGTGTGTTTCATGAAGCTGTCCAACAAAATTTTCAGCAACCCTCAACCCCGCGACTTTTTCGCTGCTGGAATGTCGACCAAGACTATCTTCCACATGATACAGCTATTCTTCCCAGAGAATGACTACGGCTGCATTCGTGTTTCTCAGCACCTCAAGGCTGTAGATGAGACAAAAGCGATCTCCCACGTTGACATCTGGGCCAAGGATGTTGCAGAAGTCTCTTGTGTCCTGTTGTCCCCAGAAGATGCGGTCGACAATGCAAAGCATTTCGCTCCAGGTGCAGACAAGATAGCTCCCTATCTCTTCAAGATCAAGTTGGTGGCCTGCAATGTATCGGCCTCTATCCCACAGACTACCAACACGGCCCTGCTCAATGTCAGTGAAGCCCACCATAGCTTGATGAAGAGCCTTCAAGCAGAGCTTCACAATGCGTCTGGTGGCCCCGTCACAATGGAACTTTTTGGTCCTGTGTACAATCATGACCAAGCAGAAGATACCGTGCATCTTTGCAGCGGTATTGAAATGTGCCGTGCTCGAGACATTGCAACTGACCCACTGGGTCAATACTTCAAGCATTCGCCAACAGCCCGCACGCTTTCCGCTTCTCAGGTAATCCTCCCTAATAATCCCGAGTGTGGCCCTTTGCAGTTCAACACGAGCATCACCAGCTTGTGCACCATTGCCTCTGCATACGAGCACTACAACGACCTCAGTCTCGCGTCCAACGTGCCCACTGTCGAGTTTCAGGCGTATGCAATCCGTCTTCCTCACGTTCACAAAGACGCCCGGTTTGCTCTTCTTATCACACCCGGTGAGAATAACGAAGTTTGGCGTTCCAGGGTCCTCAATACCCTGACAAACAATGCAGCCGAATACCTGTGCTTGGATGCCCTCCTTGACCCTGCACTTGAGGCAGAGCGTACTCAACTCTCTGCCCGGCGTCATGACATCCCATTTGGCCCTGTTGGGCCGGAATACCAGGCTTTCCTGGTCAACAAGCCAATTTCCAAGATCCCCATGCAAAGTCAAGACCATATTAAGCTCTTGTTACACCGATGGTTTCAGTCCCATTCCACCGAAACGGCAAAGACAAAGGCGGCTCTCTCGGCAACAATTCTCTTCCATATAACTCATATAGCTTTTGTACGGATCGGCACGGAGAGTACTTACGGTGCAGTTCAAGCTTGGTTTTTTAATAATATGTTTTTTTTTTCATTTTTTTTTTTTCATAATAATACAACTTACTGGTTTATGGATGCAAATAAAGTATATACTCGTACCTCCGTAAAACCAAGAAGTGTCGCCACCTTCCCTACCAGGTAAAGGTCATCAGGGCTGGGTTCAACAAAATGGGCAACGTGAAATGGCAGCCGATCATGACGGCGAGGGGGAAAATGGCAACGACCTGGGTGATGCGCCACAGGTACGGGAAGACGTAGACGCCGCAGATGAGCAGGACCGCGACGGCGATGCAGTAGGCAAAGACGTATTTGAAGCGGCGGGCAATGATGGGCAGCTCGATGAAAAAGGACGTGTCCGAGGCCTCCTTGGCGGTGGCGCCCCAGGACATGTTGATGGAGAAGAGGTGGCAGAGGATGGCCTGGCTGACGTGCATGGAGAGGCCGCCGAGAAAGATAAAGAGGAGGGGGATCCAGCGGGCACAGATCCACAGCTCGTTGAGCAGGCTCTTGCCGGTGTCACGGTAGCGGGCGACGGCGAGGGCGACGTTGCCGGCGAGGGAAAAGACGACGACGAGCGCGACCCAGACGTGCCAGCTGTCCATGTAAAAGTGGTCGAGGTGGCCGTCGAGCCAGCCGATGAGGAAGTAGTTGCAGAGGGCGCCGAACCAGGCGTAGCCGATGGCGTAGTAGGTGCCGATGTAGGCGAGGATGGTGACCTTGGAGCCGACGGCCATTTTGCGGCTGAAGAGGAAGCGGAGGAACAGGGGCGTGAAGATGCCCTTGCGCCACCAGGCCTTGACCGGGTGGCAGAGCAGCTCGCTGCAGCCGTAGGCGTACTTTTCCCAGCGGTCGAGCTCGTCGTAGACGGTGAGGGAGACGCCCTCTTTGAAGCCGCCCCCGCCGTAGGCGGCGAGGCGCACAATGTAGCCCTCGGTCTGCAGGCGCAGGGCAATGTCAAAGTCCTCGGAGACGTGGGACTCGGACCAGAACTTTTCATAGGGCGTGGTGGAGTTGCAGTCCGGCTCGACCGTTTTCGGTGGTTTTGGTTTTCTGTGCCAGGGACTTGTAAAGAACGCGAGGATCCTGCCAAGGGCCGTCGCCTGCCGTTTGGCTTTCCGCTCTGCACGGGCCGCGGCTTTGGCTTCCTTCTTCTTCTTTTTTAGTTCCAGAATCGGGTCGCCGCCGTCCTGGTAGCTGATCTCCTGCAGGGCCGACCAGCGCAGAAAGGCATTGTGCCCGACAAAGGGGGCCACGTCGCCGTTCGCGACGGCATACCGGATGGCCGTGTAAATCAAGTTTGTGAAAAAGGTAATGCCCATCTCGAAGAAGCTCGTCGTCACGTTCATGACGCCCGACGTGAACTGCAGGATGGCCACCTCGAGGCACTCCTCGAGCTCGCTGACGGCGTCGATCATGCACGACTCGAAGACGCGCGTGTCCGAGTCGATAATCAGAATGTAGTCGCCGATGCGGATGTCGCCGTCGGCCCAGGCGCGGCCCTTTTCCTCGACCAGCACCTCGGCGAGGCAGCGCTGGTAGGCCAGCGTCTCGTCGCCCTGTGTCCAGGGGAAGGCGTCTTCTGAAGGCGCTGTAGTGCTGTCCTGCACACTGGCCTGCACACTAACCTGGCTGTCGTTGGTGACACTGCCTGCCTCCGGCGCGCCACAGCTCCGGTCGACGGCCACCAGCTTGTCCTCGACCTTGAGCGAGATCCCCATGGCGTAGTTCATGTTGGACGCCTTCTTGAACTTGCCGCGGCGGATAAACTTGCTCAGGCCCTCGCCGTTGGGGTTGTGCTTGGGCCGCGCCACCCAGCCAATGTTGTTCTGCCGGTAGAAGGCCTTGCGCTCCGCCGCCGCCTTTTCGTCTTTTTCGGCGAGGATCTGCATGCCGTCGTCGTTGAAAAACAGGTTGGCGGTGCCGCCGTAGCGCTCGTAGTGGCGGATGGCCGTTTGCAGGGACGCGACGGTGGGCTTGATGACGGCGTCGAGGCCTTCCATGTAGACGGGGCACTGGACGGTGACGTGCGGCAGGGGCCCGTTCTTGATGTTGAGGCGCTTGACGGGGACGGCCGAAAAGTACTTTGAGTTGTGCTTGAGCTGGCGGACGGGCCCGAGGAGCTGCAGCAGAATGTTGATGATGGTCTGGCAGAAGAAGAGGCAGACAAAGATCTGCGGCAGGATGGTGAGGAGGAGCAGCAGCCGCGTCCAGTTGCCGTCCGCGGTAAACTCCTGGGCGAGCTGCTGGCAGCCCAGGCCAAGCAGCGTCATGGCGAGCGTCATGGTGAGCCCGACGGTGAAGGCGTTGATGAGCATCGTCGGCCGCTTTTCGGGAGGGGCCCGCTCCTCGCCGACTTCTTGCAGGTTCTCGAGGACAAAGCTGTCGTCGGAATCGGTATCGTCAACGTCGACTTCTTTTTCGTTCAACTCCTTTTCATTGAACTCCTCGTTGTCGGGTCCAAAGACGTCGTCCAGGGCAAGAGATGAGACAGGGAGACTGACAGCGTCGCCCAGTTGCAAACGATCATCGATGCCATTCTCCTTCTCAGCCATGTCTTGCTCGAAAATACTGCTATCCGTGGAGCCGGCACCGTCGTCAAAGAACGATCGTTGGTTGTTGTCCCGGAGGCTGATATGACGACGGCTGCCGTCTCGTGACAAGGACCGTTTCTGTGTCAAGTGGACCTGGACCACACGCTGCATGCTCTCTAGATTGTGCAGCAGCATGGCATTCGTTATATCCTTGACGCCTTCTCTCAACGACAGCATCCCGAGCCGGTTGTCGGGCACAGCCGTCCATGGGTATCGTGCAAAGAAGAGCCGTTCACTGGCACTGCGTTTGCGTGGTGAGGCAGGGCTGGACAAGACGTTGGCACTGCTGCCGATCAACTGGGACTGGGGTCTCGGTATTGGGCGGTTGGCGACAGCAAACCATCCCTGTTGCAAATAGTGCTCTTTGTTGCGCAATGCACGGAGGACCCTCCTTTGTTCATCGGACGGGACGAGATCGCATTTCGTGAGGACGCCGACAGTGCAGCTGCCTCGGGGGTCCATGTCTTGGACGAGCTCCAGCACGACTTGGTTGCTGATGGGGATTGTTGCATTGAAGACAGCACTAAGGTTCAAGTTGTTAATGTACATTCGTCCACAAGACCACAAAAACACAAAAACACAAAAACACAAAAACCAAAACCAACTTACAGCACGATCGAGTGTGGCTCTTGCATCAAGTCAGAGGCAAGCTGCCGGACGGCATAGACATCGTCACGGGTGTATTCCGACGATGTGGCTGTGGTGTTAGTTGTGCTTCGACGCAGACAAGAATAATATAAATAAGGACTCGATGCAGATACAAGAATAATATAAAGGAGGACGTGAGGACGTACTGTGCATCAACCCAGGGAGGTCGATAATGTTGGCATTGGGCACATCTGGCCCCGTAATCTCGAGGACAAGCACGTTGTCTGAGAGCTGCGTCTCAACGGCACGGTCTTCACTCAACGACGCGGCATCATCACCCACCGAGAGGTACATGTGTGCTGCGGCCTGCTCGACGATGTGAAAAAAACCCTCTTCGGTGAGCGCCTCGTCCAAGACGGCCTCAAACTTGGCGAGATGCTCCACGGCCGCGGCATACCGGCGGTCCGTCGGCCCCGGCTGGAGATACGCTCGGACATGGTGTGCGGTTTGTGCATTTTTTGCGTTTTTTGCGTTGTCCGCCGCAACATGCTGCGACTGCACATGGATGGCAAAACTGGTGACTGGCCAGCGGCCGGACGGAAACGAGAGTCCTGTCAGAGCCGAGAAGATGCTTGTCTTGCCGCTCGACCTGTCGCCGACGATGACCACCTACGTGCGTGAGCATGTGCATGTGATGAATAAACTGATAACCGAAAGGGGCGGGGAGACTCACCTTTGGTAACGAAATGCGATCGAGATCATCGACAAAGATGTTCTTTCGTGCTATGGACCCTCCTCGTCGATGATGCGGTCGACCTGTGCTGCGTGTACGGCCGTACAGAGGTCGTGGCAAGGGTAGCTGCACGTCCTGGTCGGGCCTGTGAGGAGACAGCATGGTAAGGAGTCGTGAGTCGTAACGTGTCCGTGTCCGTGCGGGCCGGGATGTCTGTGCGAAGAACGTGGGCGATCAGACAATGCCTTTTTTTATTTTTATTTTTCTTTCTTTTTTTTTTATGAGCCGAAGAATGCAATGTTGCATTGTCGACGTTGAAAACCTCTGGAACTTTCCTTATAATTTGGTTCTGTCGCCTTTTGATTTTTGATGTTGGAAAGAGTCCTATTTGGTATATGGTCGAGTTTTTCCTTGTCCATCTGCGGGTTCTGGGTTCTGTGGAATGCGTCGAACAATCTAGACACTCGTGTCCCAGCAATGTGGTTGTCGCCCCGGAACAAATGCACAAATGCAGGTGCACACTCTTTGTTAGTGGCCCCCCGCTCATCCCTCCCCTCTATCCGGGATGGTGGGAGCACCTCGTGGCTTCAAATGTTGGATCTTGTCCGCATACAGGTACCACGCCCGAGAAAGCGAGAGAAAGCAGTCTAGACTTGCACCACCAAGGCGGGTGTTTTACGTTTGCCTTGCTATCTCTTTCTTTGTTTGCATGGAGACATGGGTTGATTTGGAAACCATGGGTCGATTTGGATACAGAATACCCCAGTCAGCCGACTAGCCCGCAGTTGGCCACTGCTTCATGCTAAGTAGTCGTTGACTGCGGTCCATTTAAAGAAAAGAAAAAAAAAAGGCAAACTACCGGATACGGACACTGGACGAACCCATTAGCCTCTCCACTCTCCCTAAGTGGCACACGACTGACCATGTTGACTGATAAGGGGACTGACATGAGGGTGTCTCTTGACACGGGAGAGTCCCCATGGCCCACATTAACAAAGAGCCATTAAAAAAGAAGAAGAAAAAAATAAAAAAATAAAAAAGTCAATGAACAATGGCGAGGGAATACAATCTATCTACAACTCTACAACGTATAAAGAACAACCACGATGGCTGCTAGCACTGCCAAGTAGCCGCTAACATATGTCTTCGGGCCAGCCGATATCTTCGTAGCAAGAGGGGGCAGCGTGTAGGTCGGTGCTGCCGTACCAGTTTGTTTAACCGGAGTCACCGTCACGTTGGATGGGAGGACACCGGTCGCATTGCCTCCAAGATACCAACTGCCAATGTCCGTCAAGTTGCCCCACGAGTCCAGCATCGCGACATTGATGCCCACGTTGGACGTAAACGACCGGAACGATCCAAAGTAGGAGTAGAACGTGACATTTCTATACTGTTAGTAATGGCCTTGCAACGCGAATCAGTGCTGGTAGAACTCACTCGTTTTTGTCGAGATACCGCACGGCATCCTGGAAAAACTGCTGCGTCGTGTTCAGATCCTCATTGTCGAGGGCAAACTCCGTCACCCACTGGTGTACGCCGGGATAGGCATTGGCCACGTCCGCCAAATGGTTCTGCAGTCCGTCAAAGTTGCCGTACCAGTGGATCGGGATAAAGTCAAACGTGCAGGCATCGCCGCACGCCTTGGTAAAGTTGGCCAGCCACGTGAACCCGCTCTCTCCGCCCGTGACCGCCGGCGCGCCGAGCTGCACGCCGAGTTTCTTCAGCGGCTGGATCTGCTTGACCCAGTAGATGGCCGCATCGTCCGGGGGCACCTCGCTGCCGCCCGTGTCCGATGTACCGTCGGGTTCGTTGAAGCCCATGACGTGCGTAATGTTGCTGCCGTGGGTGATTTGCGCCGTGACATTGTCCAGAAACGTGGTGTCGTTGAAGCTCGGCGGCGCCCCCCAGAGCATGGGAACGAAGCCCAATGACGGGTATTTCGCGTAGTTGCTGCTCGGGTATGGCTTGTAGTTGTAGTACCAGGTGAGATCGGAGCCATTTTGCACCCAGACGTTGTTGTCTTCCGGAAAGTCAGAGTTGGGTACGAACACAAGACCGCGTTTGGACGAGGCGTAAAACGTGGATGTGATGTTGGCCGAGGAGGCGATGTTGGCCGAGGCCAATGAGGCGAGGCAGAGGAAGGACAAGCTGCCCAGCTGAGCTCTGCTGCCCAGCCGAACTCTTGATCGTCGCATTTGAATGATGATATGAAACTATGATGATATGAAAAATATAAAAAATATGAAAAATATGAAAAAATATGTGATGTAAAGATGTGTAGTGATGCAAAGGCAGTAAAAAATAACAAAGCCAAGACAGTGTACGTGAGACAGCGGCTGAAATATGAAAGATGTTGCAACAGTGGCAGTGATCATCTAGTAAGAAGACCACAATCACCGCCGAGATTTGGTGGAAGGATGACACGTGGGAGGCAGATGGCAAACAGTCCAAAACAGCAAAACAGGTGAACCAACATGCAGGGTGAGAGGGTATAGACACATCTCGACATTTTCGAGGCAATGGTTCAAGTGCATGGTCAAGTACACCTGAACAAAAACGGCTGCAGCCCCGAGCCGTAGCCTCTCCACTGATAACCCACGGGAAAAAAAGAAAAAAGAAAACGAAAAAGTATAAAAAAACCCCCCAAAAAGACCAAAACCAAACGGAGAAAAAAACATACGACATAATTGACCAACAGAAAAGGTCAAAGACTCCATCTCTAGTCCGTGCAAAGTCTACATCTACACTCTCCGGCAAAGGAAAGGAGAGATAATGGTCGGCGAAAAGACGAAAAGAACAGACTCGGAAGCCCCTTTTCCATATGGTGACAAAAGTGGGGCTGGTAAACAGTGCCGTGTAAGTGGGAATAGGCCAATCACATGCGCAGGTTCCTCACAAGTTCTCCACTTTTCGTCTTGGCCCTGCTAACCAAGACACTGTTCTGGCATGCCTTTTGCCTTTGTCGTTTTTAGTTTTTTAGTTTTTTAGTCTTTTAGTCTTCATCCTTTTGGTCTGCATGTCGTCGTTGTCACAATTACGTTTCTCCGTCCTCTTTGTTTTGTGGCATGGGCTTAGTCGCTTAGTCGTGGCGTCTCTTTCTAGACTCGAATGTGGACCATTTTGACATTTTTGGCATTTTTGACATTGGGGCCGTCGTTGGCTCGCCTTCTAGGCTCTCTTGACGTCTTGACGGCCACTTGGCATGCTGGGACAAGCGTAGCCAGGCCTAGCCTTCCTGGGCTGCCCTGCACTGTCCTACTGTCCTAGCGACGGGATAACGCGTTGGTGTGCTGCTCCTTCCTCCGACATCCGACAGTCTTTCCTTTTTCGCCATGTGCGCTTTTGGAAGTGGGTACGATGGGGTCGCCTTTCTTTGTCCCATACTCCGTATTAAGTGTATTTTCAGATTTTCAGCATACTTGGTGCTTGCAAACAAAGACGCACTCGGCCTGCATGACAGGCATGACACGCGATTGGCAGGGCCCTTGTGGCGGTCCCGCCGCGCTAATGACGCGAGGGAGAGGGTTCAACACGGCAGCATGCCCATGCCCACGGCGTCTGAAAGAGTCCACAGGGTCTAGAAGGCGGCTCGGCTCCGTCTATGTTGGAATACGTTGTAGTACGACGCCATATTTTCTGTTTTTTGATAGAGACAAGTTACGTTTGCCTTTTGTTTGTTTTATATTTTGTGTTTTCCCTTTACTTCGGCCACATTCCGCGCCTTCCTGTATGGGAAAGGTGCTTTCTTGGATTTTGTCCTTTTCCCTTTTTCGTGTTGACCTTTCTCCTATTTCCGTTTTCATCACGATCTTGACGACAGCTCGACGATAGCATTGTCCAACTTGGGAAACCCGTCTTTGTGCCACGCCGTAACGCTATCTGCGTTCATGGCCGTGGTCATTGAATTAGTCTGCCGTTATCGCACATTCCACGAGTTTCCCTTTCCAGTCTTATTTGAATTTGATTTGATTTTCTATATTCGAAATTGCCTTTTTTCGAAATCTCGCCTCGTATTATTGCCTCCGTCACTTCTTTCTTCCCTTGGTAAATACACTCAGGTCCGTCGCTCCATCGTCGCACTGCTGCCACATGGTCACCTTGCGCACAATCATCTCCCCCGCCCCCGACTCATTCCACGTCGGCGCCCACTGGCCACGGGCCTTCCAAAAGTCGAGCCGTGGCGCCGTCGATTTGTCAGACCACGGTTTGCCTTGCACACCATCGTCGAACCAGCCCGAGGTGCCGCCCACGCCCACGCCCAGGGCCAGGTAAAAGGGACGGTCAAAGGGTGTGGCCGGGCCGGTGCCCGGGCCGGTCCAGGGGTTTACAATCAGAGAACCATTTGAATACGTGGCCGGAAAGTTGCCCAGTGCGAAAAAGCCGCCCGGACGGAATTTTGTGTAAAAGACCTGGGCAAGGCGGCTGTCGATCCAGACAAAAATATAGTCTTGCGTCCACTCGAGGCCAAATGTATGGAATGCCTCGTGGTACTCGGCATGCAGTGCATCGCTGGTGCCTGACGTATATTGCCAGGGCTCCTGTGTCGTGTCGGGGCCCCAGTACAGATTGCTCTGCACGCGTTGGTTGCCGTTGCCCCCGTTGTACGTGGCATTGTTTCCCCGGGCAATGCCAATGTTGATCTCGCCAGACGCTGGCCAGCTGCCGTAGTAATTCTCAGCGGGCATCATGATCATCTGGGACAACAGCCATTGTCCAGCCGCCATTTTGGCCTCGATCTCGACACGGCCGTAGCGGATGACCGCCGTGTTCTTGGTCATGAGACGCCCTGACTTAACCGGCATCACAATGTCTTCGGCCGTGTTGTTGACCTGCAGGATGCAGTCGCCGGGGACGTTCGAGGTGCACGTGCCGGCCGACGTCAAGTTGACAAGCGTTGTGCTCTGGACGTATTCCTCGGTCTGCAGCGTCGGTCGGATGACGAGCTGGCCATCGCGGATGAAGACATTCTCCACGTCCGACGTTGTAATCTCAAACTCGCCGTTGCTGAGAAGTCAGCAGGCCATCCTACTATTACTATTTGGTTATGGTTATGGTCATGGTCAAAGTTGACTCACTTATATCCACCCGTCTGGATTTCATACTGCCAAATGGCCGGGTTGATGCCACTGGAAAAGTCGTCGGTAAACACGAGACAATAGGTGTGGTGGACAACAGACTTGTAGCCAAGGTACGAGAGCGTGGCAATGATGCCAAAGCCGAGCAGGATGCCGACGATGGGCACAATGTTCATCCAGATCCAGCGCGGGTCTTTGGCCCGGAGCTCCGGCCGGTCGACTGTGCCCTTTTGGATCCGTCGTGACCGAAAGTACGGCCGCATGTCTTTTTGCGGCGCGGCCGGCCGGGTCATATTCGGGGTAAACGGGCCGCTAAAATGCCCTCGGAAGCGGCTCTCACTGCCAAAGAGCTGGCTTCCGGAGTGCACAGACACTTGGCCGGAGCGTGATGACCTCGGTGTCATGGGTGCATTGATGCTTGTGGGCCGTGTACGTGCTCGCGAGGCCGGCGCAGAGCCGTTTGGTGATCGGAGTGTCATGGTGATAACGTTGCTGGAGACAGCCTGGCCATAGCCAGAAGCTGTATCATCGTCGGGGGGATAAGAGTCCATCATGAGTGAATCTGTGAATCTGATTAAATATGGTTGAAAAAATAAATGTGAAAATAATTGTAATAATACTGAATCAGTAAATAAGTATAAATTAAAGTTCGGGTGGGCACGCCGAGAAAATAGGGCTCAAAACAATGATCAAGGATACAAGTAAGACGAGGTGACGATCAGGTACAGAGAGCTCAAGTGAAAAGACGGGTCTCCGGGCCATACGGAGCATCGCTTGTTCGAGCCCCGTGCACGTACGCTACAGTAGTGTGGTTTCTTTGTTGCGTGCTAACCGAAGACTACATCCTCCTTCTGCGGTGGGTCCATGGACAATGAAGCACATACTTAAGTCTTGATAGTAGAAAAGCAACCAGGACCCAGGACATCGTGATGAATCGGGGTTTGGTGCATGGTCCTTGAAATGGTATAGTCTATTTCGTGCGGGAAAGAAGACCAGTCTTGTTTGGAATGGGTGAGGCTTGTCAGCAATCTCGGGATTCGCTTTCGCTTCTTTTCTGTTGCCGTTGTATCCGTCGAAAAGCACACGTACGAATTTTTCCATAAGAATAAAAGTCAATGCTGCGGAATTCTCAAGGTGATGAAATAATCAACCCATTTTCCCATGATGCTATCGACATTGACACCCCCTAAGCCCTTTCAATATAGAAGAACAGCAGATGTGTCGAAAAAAAAGGAGAAAAAACCGGCGCCGTAGCAAGGGATGAGCAAACAGAAGAGAAACGAAAAAGCAAAGTGACCCGCCGGCCCGTTCACGCCACCCTTTTACAATGCCTGCCCCAAACTGCGAGCAGCGTCCATACCGTGCGCCGTGCGCCGGCGAAAGCCAAAGTGACGGATGTGGCGTGCAAGGTGAAAAAATATAAAAAATATGCTCTCCAAACCCCCAAAAAGGTGGGTGGGTCGTCTTCGGGTCGATGCTCAAAGCGGTTAGTCTACATACGTGACGACGCTTCTTCAACGACGAAAGGATATGCCACATATGCGAGGAAAGACATATCCGAGAAAGGGATATGGCACATTCCAAGACATATGAACAAAGAACGTTTGCAAAAGTATTTGTCCACAGTGGCTCGAATAGGTATTCAGAGTAACCCGTTGGGGATGTGAGCCGACAGAAGTGAAAAAAAGAGAAAAAAAGAGAAAAAAAGAGAAAAAAAGAGAAGAAAAGAAGAAGAAAAAAGCAAACCACAGCGTGCGCTATACTCATACAGAGTCTATAGATTGCAGCCCAATACGACGTTCTTGGTTTATTTTTGTTTTGCTATCGAGGTGGTCATTCGAGGCTCGCCGCACTCAACTGTAATTAGGAAAAATTACACACTTACACACTTGGATCTGTGACAGTTTTTCCCAAGAAAGGTTCTTTTGTACACAGAGTTTGCCTCTTGTCTTGCGGACTCGCCCGCGGGAACAATGTATACCGGAAGTACGTCGTATTCTAGTTACACTGACAAGATAATTAAATGCCCTTTGTATTGCATATCCAGGATCCTTGTGGCCTCATCCATGTGGCCTCGACCGGCCACACAACGATCTAGACTCTGACCATGCCTTTGGTACTACTGTGGCACAAATAATCAACAGAACAACAAAACAAACAACGCAGCCAAAAACACTGAGGCGGCTAGAGTTCTAGAAATCACGACGACAGACATACCGGTGACAGGAGCAGCATCCATCTGGAAGGCGGCGTCAGTCTTCTCTCGCGGCTCGACTCACGAATGGCGAGAAAGCTGTGTCGTACGCTGGACGCCAGTTCGCTTACACGCATCCGAACACCCTGTCTAACAATTTTGTGCCACTGCCGGCTCGTCCTTTTTTGAAGTCATACTCACATAAATCAACAAAATGACATTTATGATGCTGTAGAGCGCATGCGTATCTATCCAGATGTATCCACAGCTGTATCTACCTATGCTTCAACCGTCAATCCGCCGACCGCGACCAAGGCTGCTGCACTTTTGACGGCATACTCTACCTGGACGAAAAAGTCAATGCGGCCACCGGGATGCTCAGGCTCCAGAACTGGGATGGCCTTTTCCATACATGGAGCGCAACTCGGCCACATTGTCAGGAAGAGTGTCCTTCTTCCGGTGGGTGAAAAGTTGCAGAAAGCTGCCGTCGTCTCTGTCATCGGGCAGGGCAAGGACGACGGCATTTCGGGCTGCAATGGAGGCGGCAAGAGGAGCAATGTCATAGCGCAAAGGGTTGCCGTTTTTGCCGTCTCTGCCGTTTCTGTAGTTGGACACAACCAAAGACACGCCTCTAGGGAGTGTCGATGTGGAGACGGAATCAGACGAGCCCCTCCCGGACAATGTTGCCGTTTTGCCCCCGTCCGGCCGCAACGGAGTGACAGAAACAGAGCCGGAAACAGACCCGATATGTGCAACAAGGTCCAGCTGGATCACGGCGAGCTCGCGCTCCCAGACGGCCGCGCCATGTCTGTTGTCGCTGTCGTGCACGAGCCTGGCCACGATCTCGTCGCGGTTTTCGAGCAGCAGCCTTGAAAGCCCGTGCAGCTGTCGCAGGGCCCAGTTGCCATCGGCCACTGTTGCGTTGCACAGCCAGGCCGCTCGTGCTGTGGCGACGGCCGAGTCCAAGTTGGTGCCGTTCTTGTTTACCATGTTGGGTGGTGCTGTCAATATCAATACTCGGATGCATCTTGTGGTGGTGATGCCAGCTTTGGGGGATATCTCTTGTCTCTCTTGTCTTTTTCTGTTGTCTTTTTTTTTTGTCAAACCAGCTACCAATACGTTGTAATACGTTGTACGACGAGCTCTCTAGTCGAAAAGGGAACCGATCCCGTACCCATTTTCCACGGACGCCGGCAAACCCCACCATAGCCGAAGATAATCTTGGTGCCTCTTTACTTTTTGTGGTGATTCGAGGTCAAGGTCCAAACGTTCAGAGGGCCAACTTGCATCAACTGCACAACATCACAATCGCTTTTGCGCCCAAATCCAAACATTCAAATTCAAATGGCCACAAAACACAGCAGCACGGGACTGTCTTCCGTGGTCTTTGCATCCCATGGCTCGCCGTTTATGTGCTTCAAAAAGTCGGCATCGTCGCAATGGTGGTCCGAGGTGAGTTTAACGAGTCATTCTCAAATTCAGTCTCAAATTCAGCTTTGAATTCGGTTTGGAAGATAACACTCACCCACTCACCCACTCACCCTCTAGTTTGGAAAGAAATCACTGGCCAGCGGTATCAAAGGCGTCGTCTACATTGGCGCGCACTGGGAAGAGCTGGGCGACCGCGTGCGGGTGGCCACGAAATTCAACCCGGACAAGGTGCAGATGAACATTGTGCCGCGCTCCTTCTGGGCCGACTACCGCATCAATATCTCGTCCGCGCTAGCCGAGCGCGTCATCCGCCTGCTGCACGACCACCAGTTTGCCAATGTCGAGGCCGACCCGACATTTGACTGGCACGACTGGGTGCCGATGCTGGCCAAGGGCGACAATTTCCAGGTCGGCTCGAGGCCGGCCAAGTGGGCCACCGACTTTGAGCGGGCCGTCGTCGATGTTGTCAAGAACAACAGGGGGCCTGCGCTTGCTGGGGCGCTGGTGCGGCTGACACAGAGTCCAGGCTACAAGGCAGCGCATCGGACCGACGACCACATTTTCCCGCTGCTGGTTGCTGCAGGCGCAGCATCGGATGGCTGTGACAAGGGCCGCCTCATGGCCCAGACGTGGGAGCTGCAGCACATGTGCAATAACCAGTTTCTCTGGGGCGACTGGGATGTCAAGGGGTCCAGGGCGGTTGTTGGAGCTGCGTAGGGTACTTGGTACTTGGGATTTATTGCCGATGGGGAATCCCCACGATAAAGACGTTGAACTCCGCATTGTCCGGGTAGGCAATGTCTCCCCACGGCATCTGGCGCCTGCCCACGACTGCCCAATCATATACCTTGATTTTTATTTATGTATTTTTGTTTTATTTTTGTTTTATTTTGTTTACTTTTGGTCTTTGAATCCTTGTCATCTCTACCTTTCATTTGAATTGATATTTTTGTTTTGAATTACTGTCAGGGGCGGTCAGCACAGACAAGCACCAAACTCACCATGGACTCCAATTGCAAGCTCCGTGTGGCCATTGTCGGCGCCGGCATTGCTGGTCTGAGCGCAGCAATTGGCCTCTGCCGTGCAGGGCATGACATTCAGGTACACTGTGAAACTACACTCTGAAGCTATCAATTATCTTGACGTTTTTCAGCATCACTGACAATATCTCGTTTTGACACCTAGATCTACGAGCGATCTCGTCTTGCCAACGAAGTCGGCGCAGCCATCCACGTCTGTCCCAACGCAGCCCGGATCCTCAAGGCGTGGCACTTTGACTTTGAGCAGTCGAATGCCGTAATTGTTGGGGAGGTAGGTAGCCATCTTTCTTGTCTTTTTTATTTATTTATTTATTTATTTATTTATTTATTTATTTATTTATTTATTTATTTATTGCGAATGTCAACTTTCTCATCCATGTTGTTTGACACAGGGCCGCTTCATAAATGCATCCACGCTGGCCACAGAGTATCACGCCACGTACGACGACCTTGTCACACGCTACGGCGCGCACTGGTTCTTCCTCCACCGTGTCGACCTGCACAACGAGCTGAAGCGTCTGGCTGTCGAGGCTGGAACCCAGTTGCTGCTGGGTCATGACGTTGCGGCAGTCGACTGTGACGCTTGCACGCTTTCTTTGGCAGACGGCATAGTCGTCCAAAAGGACCTCATTATCGCCGCGGACGGTGTTCACTCAAAGACGGCAGGCATCGTCAATAGAGATGGATCGAGTTCTTCCTCCTCCCTTTCTGCCGATGAAACAGGCCAGTCTGCTTTCCGGTTCCTGGTCCCCACTCAGACGCTCGTCGATGCAAAGCTCGCCCAAGTCCTCAAGATTGGCAAAACAGGCGAGGCTGGCTGCATGAACGTCGCCAAGGACGACGACCGTCGTCTTGTCTGGTATCCTTGCAGGGGGTAGGTCGATATCGCCATCGTTATTAGAGTATCACCGCTTCAGATGCGACTAGCCCAGACCTCCTTGACTGACAAATTCCGTTCCACTCATTCAGGAGCGAGCTTATGAATTTTGTCGGCATCCATCCGTCGCGTGCAGCTGACAAGAGTGTCGACCGTGGGTTTTCCCTCTTTCTTTCGATTTGTATCTTGTTTCTCTCTTACTTCTATCCGCGGCATTACTAACACAAATAGAATGGAATGTCGGTGCAAAAATTGACAGCCTTGTCGACGAGTACAAGACGTTCCATCCGGATCTTGTCCGGACATGCGCGTGAGTATCACTTTACTTGACGGAGACGAGGAGGTTTTTAAGGAAAACTTCAAGAAAGATCCAAGACACTGACAGATGCGCAGCCTCGCCGAGGATCTCAAACTATGGAGGCTTCTCTATCGTCCACCAAGCGCTGCCTGGTACAAGAACCATGTCGCCTTGGCCGGTGACGCCGTTCACCCAATGCTGCCTCGTGGGTCTTTTTCTGTCTTTTTTTTCTTTTTTTCTTTTTTTCTTTTTTTCTTTCTTCTTTCTTCTTTTCTTCCGTGCTCTTTGATGTCTCCTAACATTACATCCTACCACCTACAGATCAAGGCCAGGGTGGTGCTCAGGCAATCGAAGACGGCGCGGCCCTCGGCGCCCTCTTTTCCAACATATCGTCGCCAGACCAAGTCCCCGCTCGTCTCCAGCTCTATCAAGACATTCGCCAGCGACGTGCCGCCGCCATCCAGATCTTTTCCAATGCCGGCCAGGACCAGGCCACGAGAATCCAGCACGACGCCAAGAAATACGTCGACGGCCATATTCCAGGTAGGTGAAGTAGCGGTTCACTTTTTTTTTTTTTTTTTTTTTACTTTTTTAGCAATAATGCTGACCATTTCAGCAAACCAAGCCGAGTTCCACGAGTTCAACTTTGGCCATGACGTGATGGCAGCCAGTCGTGAAGCTCTCGAAAAGGCAAGCACTTAGACCAAGCTTGGGTGGAACAGTCCATATTCCCCGCATCATTTAGTCGTATACAACAGTTGGCAAAACATTTTTGGCGCCTTTGAATGTATCGGAAATCGTGGGGTCGTGTATCGGATGTTTTGAGAACTTTTGAGGCTCCCGTTCATTCCCAAGAGACAGTTGTAGGACTTATCGACACATAATATTGTTGTTACCCATTATTATTTATTATCATCTATTCTGGAAACTAAAAGGGTGACATGCCTATATAGCAGATAGGTTTTGTTGTCTCTTCTGACTGTGCATCTGTAGTGCCTTGCAGTCTAAAATCGGCACTTATAGCCGGTCTGAGTGGCCAGTTGACAGTCATCTTATCTATCCAGTGAAGATACACAGAGTAGCGGTGCCCTACTTTGGGACAGAATTTTACCGCAGCGTGCTACTTCTCCTTTGAAGTATGCTTTTGCACTGTCAAAAACATCGCATAGTGTTTGTCGGCGTCAGATTTGTGAGATGGAGATAGTCTTGCTCCGCTCCGTGAAGCGGGACTCTCGATGACGTTCCCGGGCATGCAGAACCCAGACACGCAGTAGTGAGATTAAGAAAGGGACTGGATATGTTAATTTCAGAAAAAAGACTTAAATAAATGGAACGATAGGACTACTCACAAGCTCCTTATCCTCAGAAATGGTCGAAACTGCTGTCATCGAGGAGAGGATCGGGATCCGACTCTGGGACGTCATCGAGAGGATTAGTATCCGGCTCTGGGAAGCCATTGAGAGGGGTTGGATCCGGCTCTGGGAAGTCATCGAGTAGGTTTGGATTCGGCTGTGGGACGTCGTCGAGAGGGTTGGCATCTGGCTCTGGGACGCTAAGATCGCTGACGTTGATGCCCGCATGTACGGGCAGATTCACTGCATTCTGAATAAAAGAGTTGCTGAAGAGGCTGGTGACATGGACGTTGGGACGGCCGTTGTTAGGGAGGTCGAAAAAGCCGCTGGCAGAGCCGTTGTTAGGGCGGTTGTAAGAGCCGTTGAAATTTCCGAGAAAGCTGTCGTCGCGGTGATATGAGCTTTGCAGATTTGCACGCCGCCGCCACTCCTCGATCTGGCACTTTTCCTGGTCGATGCCTTCTTGGACATTCTCGTACCACGCCGCAAATATCTGCATGGCCTCCGGTGAGCCGTCGAGGTGGACGTTGAAATTGTACACGACCTTGGCCGATCTGCAAGACAAGCACCGGCCAAATTGGTTGGCATGCGGACACTCTTTGCGCTCGATGACTACGACGCGGAACGAGTTCGGTGCCTTGTTTCCCGGCAACAAGTCTTGGACGTCCACGTCGTACCAGGTCTTCTTGTAGAGCGACATCTTGAACAGAAGCGAGGATATGGACTGTCGAGGAGGTCGAAAGATAAAAAGGTGTCGATGATAGGATGGATGGGATCCGAGATAGTTGAAGGACGGTGGTATGGGTTTGGGAGGATGGTTGAGCGTTGAGTTTGCATAGATTTTTTATAAAAAAAAGACAGAGATAGGTAATATGTGTACATGTATACCAGCGATGAGATAATATTTAATTTTGTGAATAAACTAGCTTCTCAGGTTTAAGTTGTGCGTCGCCTAGATGAAGAGACATGGCTAGTCTGGGGTTCGATTACTCGGGGTCCAGGGTATACGACCCTGATATTATGTGTCTTCAGCTATTTAGTGGCAAAAAATAACTCTATTTCTGAGGGCATGACAGAAAGATAAACGTATATGCGTCAACACTACGTTAGCAAGACGCACTTTAGTGATACCATGGGCCGGCTTTGGTATAAGTAACATAAACGGCAAGTGCGATCCTGGAGCATCAGTCTGTTTCGGGTCAGTCCATCGATGCTGAAGGAGTATCGCTATGTTCATCAAAGCTATCACAATTTTATATGCCACATGTAGCAACAGTATCCTTTTCTCTTGCACACCGAATTTTTTATTGTCTACTTCGCCCTCCAAAGGACATCGTCGTGTCGATGTGACCGGTACCAGGTCCTTTCTTGATACCTGGTGTAAGAGAACATCTTGTCTCCTATTGGTCAGTATGCATTTCAGGGCCCACTCTTCGGGAAGACCCATTGGAGTTGTGGGGGACGATGCCCCACTAAAAAGATTACTGCTATTTGGTAAGATTCGGTGGTTAGTGCTAAAATCACTATGAAATGGGGTCCGTCTCTGACCTCATGCATTCAAATTCGACCTTTCGACAGACCACCACGCATCGACCCCGCGATCTCAACGGACGACACAGCCAACACAATGGGCTCAGCCGCGTCCAAAACAGCCCGCGCAGCACCTCCGCGCAAGTATCCGACACGCGCTGCAGGCGCATCGCCAGCACAGACCCAGAAACGAGCTCCAAGAGCGAGACCACAAGAACCGGGACAGCCAGAAAGCTCTGCCCAAGCTCAACCACCGCGGCCGCCACGGCCACGCGAGCCAGTACAGGAGGCGGAAGCGAACCCAAGGCCAAACCTTGAGTCAGAGCCAGCAGCTGAGCCCCCGACGGACGAGAAAGGTGAGTCTTCTTTTAGCTTTTAGCTGCTGTCCTCATTCTTCACCATACTAACCGCTCTAGACATCGACTTTGCGAGCCGGTTGCGCCAGATGGGCATCGTCCAGCCAAACCCGACATTCTCTCCCTCCTCTACAGCCGGCCCCGTGCAGCTCCCGACGTCAGGATCGCGGCCGGTCGGCGGCGTCGAAGTGCGCGGCCACGACGAAGACATCCTAAGGCAAATGGAAAGGCATCGCCAGCAGTACGCCCAGCCTCTGCACAACCGCAACGCATCGGCAGCCGGGCCCGCATCCCACCCCAACAATACACTATCTGTCCTCGAAGCCCGCCGTCGCATCCAGGACCAGGCCGCTCTCGACGACGAGAATATTGGGCAGTCTGGCCGCGAATTCCTGTCTGCTCTGACGCTGCGCGACGCCCTTGTCCTGCGTTCCCGCGGCATCGCCCCGGCCGCCATCGAGAAGCGCCTGCATCTGAAGGAGGGCGTCATTGCACGGCTAGGCCCTCCAGGGCTGTTTGAGGCTCTTAACGTCGCGGATGTGTCGGAAGATATGGCACAGTCTGCGCCCAAAACAAAATAACGACGGGAGTACGACCGCTCTGTTTCTCTACTCTTTATCTTTTCTTGTACAACACCATACCCTGTATAATATCAAAATGTTACGATTATGGACAAGCCGTGCATATGGGACAGAAAGCTCGGCCTTTCCCAATCCTTTTCGTCGGTTGTGGGCCATATAAGGCAATCGTATTGTCAATTATGGAGGACAAGTATGCTCTTCGGCCGTCCAGTCATGTTCTTTCTCATTATGGTTCCATAGAAAATGGACAGTTAGTTAAAACTTTTGCATCTGCGTCTTATAAATCCATTGAGTAAATAATCGTGGAAAGGGGCACCACATGCGGTGAGGAAAGCCGATGATGATCCAGATGAAATTTCAAGTAAAATACATAAAAAAATAAACGGAAAGGCCAACGTCTAGTAACGCAATATGGAAAGATGCGGGAGCTCCCCGTACTGACAAAGCCAAGAATGATAATCGTGTCGAAATTGTATATTAAAATACAGAAGAAGAGAACTGCGTATGATAAGTCAGCGCGGGAAATGCGACGGAAGCTCCCCGAAGTTAGTAATGCAAACAAACTGGCGCAAATGCTGGCGCTAGGCGGTCGGTGTTAGGGAATAAACACAGGAGACACACCCATACAATACCTTCGATTAACGCTGGCGTTACTATTTCGGCGCTGTAAATATTTCTGCTGACAAAATGGGTCTTTGAAACAAAGAAAAGAGAGAAGAGAATTGCAAAATGCGAAATGCATGGCTAACAAAGCATAAATCCTGCCAAGAGATACAATGATACGTTGTAATACAGCTTGAGTGGGATTGGGTTCCCGTGTAAGTGCTCAGAAGGATGAGGCTCTAACATCACGAAAAATATGTGTGATGTTGTTGCAGTGTACTCCGTACGAGCTGCATGCTACGGACGGACGTGCCTTCTTTCCTTATTTGCACCATCGGAGCACGGAATTGTCGTTCTTTCCTTGCCCCTCTTGATGTGTAATTGTGCGCGGTCTTTCTTTTCCGAACAAGAAGCACGTCACCTTGGCACCTTCCCCGATTCTCCAACGGCCCTCCCTCCCCTCGCTCCCTACTAGCTTGACTAGCTCTACTGACATCATCGCGAAGAAAGAGCTGTTGATCAAAACATCACCAGTCGCAGCTTCCCCAACTGCGATTGTTAATTACAAATTGGATAGCATTTCGTCTACTATAAGAGCATCCATTGTCCCTTCCCTTTTGCTTCCATATTCTGCCTCAACCCATCATCATCTTCACCAACCACTCTACAGACAAACCCGCCCTCAACAGCCTCTCTAAATCGCACACTGCCACTTCAAAACCAGCTATGGCTCCTAAGATTTTCATGTATGTCGCCCAATTTTTTTTTTCTCTTTTCGTTTTATGTTGAGCCACTAGCTAACAATTTTAGTACCGGTGTGACGGGTATGCAGGATTCATCTGTCGTTTCTTCAACCACCGTCTCCCATAATCATCGCCACTAACACACACAGGCTACATTGGCGGCGATGCCTTTCACGTCCTCTACAAGACTCACCCCGACTACGACTACACGCTGCTTGTCCGCAGCCAGTCTCGTGCCGACCTCGTGACCAAGGCCTACCCGGACGCCAAGAACATCCACTTTGTCTTTGGTGAACTCGACAGCGCCGATGTCATTTCGGCCGCCGCCGCAGCAGCAGACGTTGTCCTCCACACGGGCATGTCGGCCGACGACGTCCCGTCCGCCAAGGCCATTATCGACGGCATCGTCAAGGGCCACACGGCCAGCAACCCGGCCGCCTACATCCACATTTCCGGCACGGCTCTTCTGACTTGGGTACGCCATCACCCCCTCATTCTTGTATCACGTCTTCCCCTCTAACAGCGTAGTACGACATGGACAACAAGCGGTACGGCCAGCCGCCGCTGCCCGAGCAGACGTACGACGACTACGACAACGTCGAGAAGCTCGTCACTGGCCTTCCCCTCACGGTTATGCACCGCGATGTCGACTCGGTCGTCCAGGCAGCTGCTCGCGAGCACGGCGACGTCCTGCGCGCTGCCATTGTCGCTCCGCCCACCATCTATGCTGCCGGCCGTGGCCCAGTCAACCGTCGCAGCATCCAAGTCCCCATCTTGGCCGAGTATCTCTTCAAGAAGGGCTATGCTCCTTATGCCGAGGGCAGCGGTGAGACCGTCTGGGACAATGTCCACGTCTACGACCTCAGCAACCTGCTGGTGAGCCTGGTGGAGGCCGGCCTCGACCCTGCCAAGCGTGACAATGTCGGCGACAACAAGGCCCCTGGCGGCATCTTTGGCACGCACGCCTTTTACTTCCCCATTGCCGCCACGCACAAATGGAGCGATGCGGCTCGCTGGGTTGCGGCGGCGGCTGTCGAGCAGGGTCTGGTACCATCCACGGCCACGGCCAAGGAGGAGCCTATGGACATTCTGACCGCCGACGACGCTCCCGGTTTCCCTCAGGCGAACATTACTTGGGCAGTCAACTCGCACGGTGTGGCTATTCGTGCGCATAAACTGCTGGGCTGGAAGCCGACCGGCCGCAGCCTCCAGGACGACATTCCTCAGCAGGTCGCCGACGAGGCCAAGCGCCTGGGTATTTCGGCCAAGTAGAGGAGGGATGTGTGATGCAAGTTCTCTCGGGATGCAGATGCACATAATTTTGTCAGATTGAATTTGTTCATAGAGTAAATTGAAAACGGTGCCTATTTTAGTAGACTGATGCAGTGCCTCATGTGACTTTCCCTGCCTCCTTCATGCCACCTCATCTGCTGAAATGTAGATGGTGAGCTGCACTTCGTTGTTCATCATCGGCTTGAACCTAAGCTCGCTCCACGCCCGAGCCGTGTCGATTTCCAGCACGTGCGGGTCCTGCTTGGAGACGGAAGCACAGTGCGCCGGGATCGGCTGCCCACGCATCGTCACCAAGAAACTGTCCGCCACCGTCCGTTTGCCCTCGGCGAGTCCAGAAACGTAGAGACCCAACACACCAGGCGCTTTGAGAGACGTCTGGATAGACACGCGGCCGTTGTCGTCGCGCTGGCTGTAAGTCGTGCTGACAACGGCGGCTGCACCGGCCATTTTGCCGAGAAGACCGAGGTTGGCCACATGGAGAGCCTTGCCGGAATCGCCGCCTTCCGAAAATGTGTGCACCTTGTACACGCTCACAATCTCGTACTGGTAGACATCAAGTGCAAGTATGAGAAGTGCATCACCGCCGACTGGAGTGCCTGTGACTTTGCCTGACGTGTGTGCCCGAGCCACATACAGCGTGCTTGCGTCACTTCCACTGCTGTTGCTGGCATCCACGCCCGGAACACGTGCTAGCGGCACAACTTCGTGGACGCGGCGCTCCGACACGTTGAACACGCCCAGAATGCCCGTGCCCGCTGCATTTCCGTGGTAGCCGCCCACTTTCAGCAGCACATTGTCGTGGAAGCCGACGTACTGGTCCAGCGAGCGGCCGACAACGCTCGGCCGGAAAATGACCGTTTTGTCGTAGACGCTCTTGCCCGTCATCTGGTTGATCAGGCCTAGATCGTGCTTGCCGGGCGTGTCGGTAATGTAAATAGGGCCACCGCTGACACAGCGTGCCGCCGCGTGGAACGTTGAGTAGCCGTGCACCGTCTGGAACATGTCCCAGTCCGGCAGCACGTTGAGGTGCTGGGTAAACAGGCTGTTGTGCGCGTTGGTCCAGACGTGCCAGGGGTGCGATGCCGGCACATCGGGGAAGAAATCGTCCGAGTTGCGCACGAGGACGGGCGGCCGGTTTTGAGGAAGCTGCGAGTAGAACAGAATGTTGGGCGTCTGCGACATGCAGCTGACGGCGCGGCTGCCAAAGTGCCGCAGAGTGGCCACCGTCCAGGCGTCCTGGTAGGTTGATGTGAGTGCACGCCGCGTAGACGCCGAAGTCCACGTGTCCAGCATAAACTGGGCGTCCGTCTTGACACCGTCGACACCGCAGTCTTCGAGGAACGTGTAAAAGTCGTTGTAGAAGCGCCGCACGTCCGGCTCATCAACGACCGTCATTGGCCCGGCGATAGGCAGATTGCGCCGTTTAGGGTGGGCACGAGTAACGACGCGGGTTGCGTAGGTCTTGGCCAGCTCGCCGCCGGCTTCAGCGGTCGTCAGGCCGCCCCAATAGCCCAGAAGAGCATGCCAGACAGCAACGTGCTCGATTGTCGGGTGGAGTTTACGCACTCTCTGGACGGCATGCTTGAGACCGTTTGGGAACTGCTGCGGATCAGCCTCGAAGCGGGACCACGTGTACTGGAATTGGCCGTCTGGGTGCGCACGGTCAATGGACTGCCAATTGTCGTCGATGATGAGGTTGGCAATGCTGATGCCGTGGTCGGCGAGGGCGTCGACAGCAGCCACAATCTTGTCTTCCGACAGATTTTGGCCGATCCCGTTCCATGTACAGAAACCGAGACCGTCGTACCAGTTCTCGAGCCACGCCGGCTTGACCTCGTCGGCGAGTTTCTGGATCTCTTCGGCGTCCTTCTTCATGTCGTCCGAATCGTTGGCTTCGGCCACCATTTGATGGATCAGCGATCGTGCATGATACATGACGGCAGCGTTGGCACTCTCAAAGCTGTCTCCAACTGCCACAAGCACCGTTGCAGTCTCTGTCTTGAGGCTGTCGCTGCGGACATTGAGCACCAACTGGCTTCTGCTCTCTTCGCCTCCCTGGAACAGGCCCTGCACATGGTCGACGCCACTGATGGCCAAAAAGACCAAGTGGCGGCCATCCTTCTCGCTCAAGAACGAGCACAGAACACCGTCCAGCTCTCTATCGAGTGTCTGCCGGCCGTGCCGAGGTGCCAGCCACGGCGACCACAGACGCACGAGCGAAAACCAGCGCAGGAAACGGCCGTGCCAGGGGTTTCCAACAGGGACCGTCGTGTACTTTGACTCGTCCTTGCCATCGTCGTCGACTGCATCCACCGGAACGTCCAGTGACCAGAGTTGCGTGCCGGGCGCCTGGCTGCGAGGAGATGTGACTTTGAAAGCTGGGTTGAGGTC
This sequence comes from Sporothrix pallida, assembly GCA_021396235.1. NCBI lineage: Eukaryota > Fungi > Ascomycota > Sordariomycetes > Ophiostomatales > Ophiostomataceae > Sporothrix > Sporothrix pallida. The sequence continues at coordinate 25,393 of WNYG01000077.1, forward strand.
GCCAATGAAATCCTTGAGATCATCCACCGATGACAGATGACCCTGTTCTTCGGTCAAGGCCTGGGGTGCTAAATTGGGGATGTTGCCGCCGGCACTGACAGCTGTCTCTGCCACCTCAGTCGTCTCTTCACGAACAATGATCGACCCATCGCCAACTTGCTGCTCGTCGCCAACCCAGCGCCAGGACGATGCGTCGCTGTCCTTGTTGTTGGTCTGGCGGAATCTAACCGTAAAGTGCAGCGGCCCAGCGCTTGCCTCCTTGATCACAGCTCGATAGTAATTCCGGACCACGGCCGTCTCATCTTTCGCCTCGTTTTGCAAGGCCCAGAAGATAGGAGACGAGGTTGCTGTCTTATCGCTGTCGTCATGGCCGTTCTCACTGACCAGCTGGAACGAGGTGGCCGTCCATTCTTCGCCATCGCTGCCTTCGGTGCCGGGTGCACGTTCGGTCGGCGAGTGCCAGAGGTCAACCTCGAGGGAAACGGCCTCTTTCTGGTCCTTTTGCTCCACGACGGCATAAAATGTCACGTCGTTGCCGCCAGACAAGGTCGTCACTTGGCCAAGCGGCGGGTGCGTGGCAATTGAGACGGAAGCGCCCATCGTATCCGCAGTCGTCGACACAGATCCACGAGGCCGTGCTGTCGAAGGCCGTTTCTTGGGCAGAAAGGCCGCAAACTCCTCCACGAAGCTGTACTCGCTGTCGGTCATGATCGATGGAAAGTAAACAAACAAGTGAAGTGGTGGGCCAAAATGAGTGATGGAAAAAACGATTAGCAAGATCAATTGATCGCTCAATTGCACAATGCTTCTTTAATCGTCAAACTGTCAATGTCAGCAATGATGTCAAGTTGTCGATCGTCAATCATGAATCGATGAGGGGATGTATGGTCTTCTTATACCTTTCTGTTTTCTTTTCTTTTGTGTCTTTTGCATTCTTGCCTGTCTTCTCAGGTCGTAATACGGTCAGTCGTGCCCACTCCTCTTGCACATGACCATTGTTGCTCCATTGTCGTTCGCCAGCCAGCCGTCACAAGATGAGGCACACATATGCATGGCCAAACCAGCGTCAGCGGTTGTCGGCGCGATTGTGCAGAAGGGGGGGATGCAAGCGAGGCAAGCTCCGGCGTCGCGGGGAGAGAGCCGTAGTGCTGTAACTACGACGTGTTACAGTGGGGTTCGCTTGAAACACAGGGGAGAAAGGGACTCGCGTCATGGGCTGGCGATGCGTGCAAGTGGAGCTAGCTTGTCTTATCACATGACACGTCACATGGTTCCACCGGCCCAATGGGCGTCGAGGTAATTTGGCTCGGTCGTTCCCGGGCTGCACTTTCCGTGCTCTACCAAAAGGTCCCCACACGCCACTCGTCCACTGTGCGTGCTCTGGCCTGACCAGTGAGGCACCCAAAAATTGCTCACTAGCTCCTTCCCACGCTGAGCCGAAAAACAAGAGGCGAGCGAAAAAGTGCATCGACAGACTTTCTGTGCGCCTTCCCACTCATTCCGCCTCCCTCCGCACCTTCCCTCCGCCTACGGCTTCGCTCCGACGACCACCTCGCTGCGACCAATTCACCTCCACCACCGACTTCTCTTCCTGCTTTCCCTCTTTTCAGACAAATATCGCCCTCCATGGCCTCTAGACGGTTGGCTCTTAACCTTCGCCAGGGCCTCAAGGCGCCCCGGGCCGGCCTCTCGCTGCCTCCGCTGCGCCGCGGCCTGGCTACCCCGGTGACCTCGCCGGCCCTCAAGACCCAGTCGACGACCCTGAAGAACGGCCTGACGGTACGCTTGTGTTGATCGACGACGAAGACGGCCGCCAATGGCTCGGAAATGACCCCAGACAGACGCTGACGTGATGGTATCAAAACAGGTCGCCACGCACTACTCCCCCTACGCCTCGACGTCCACGGTCGGCGTGTGGATCGATGCCGGCTCGCGGGCCGAGACCGAGGAGACAAACGGCACTGCGCACTTCCTGGAGCACCTGGCATTCAAGGTGGGTGGACGACGACCGGCCCCAATGGCCTTAACCCTGGTCCTCGAGACTGTCGCCGGCACAGGTATATTAACACATTCCGTTTGATAGGGCACCGCCAAGCGGTCGCAGCACCAGCTCGAGCTGGAGATTGAGAACCTCGGCGCGCACCTGAACGCCTACACTTCGGTAAGTCGAGGGGAAATTGCTAGGAGTGACAGTCACAGAGTTGAGGGATGGGACATCCAGTCTTGGGTTTGATATGTCAAGGGATAGACCACTAACAGCACCAGCGCGAAAACACCGTCTACTTCGCCAAGTCGCTCAACGACGACGTTCCCCAGTGCGTCGACATTCTTGCCGACATCCTGCAGAACTCCAAGCTCGAGGAGTCCGCCATCGAGCGCGAGCGCGACGTCATCCTGCGCGAGTCCGAGGAGGTTGAGAAGCAGCTCGAGGAGGTCGTCTTCGACCACCTGCACGCCACCGCCTTCCAGCAGCAGCCCCTTGGCCGCACCATCCTCGGCCCCCGCAAGAACATCCAGGAGATCACCCGCACCGAGCTCACCAACTACATCAAGAACAACTACACCGCCGACCGCATGGTCCTTGTCGGTGCCGGTGGCATCCCCCACGAGAAGCTCGTCGAGCTCGCCGAGAAGAACTTCACCAATCTGCCCGCCTCGTCGCCCCAGACCGGCGCCTACCTGCAGTCCAAGAAGCGCTCCGACTTCATCGGCTCTGACGTCCGCATCCGCGACGACACCATCCCCACCGCCAACATCGCCATTGCCGTCGAGGGTGTCAGCTGGAACGACGACGACTACTTCACCGCCCTGGTCACGCAGGCCATTGTCGGCAACTACGACAAGGCTCTCGGCAACGCCTCGCACCAGGGCAGCAAGCTGAGCGCCCTCGTCCACCAGAACAACCTGGCCAACAGCTTCATGAGCTTCTCCACCAGCTACAGCGACACCGGTCTCTGGGGCATCTACCTCGTCTCCGACCAGCTGACCCGCGTCGACGACCTTGTCCACTTTGCCCTGCGCGAGTGGTCGCGCCTGTCGATCAACGTCACCCAGGCCGAGGTTGAGCGCGCCAAGGCCCAGCTCAAGGCCTCCATCCTGCTGTCTCTGGACGGCACCACCGCCGTTGCTGAGGACATTGGCCGCCAGATCATCACCACCGGCAGCCGCATGAGCCCTGCTGCGATTGAGCGCGTCATTGACGCCATCACCGAGAAGGACGTCATGGACTTTGCCAACCGGAAACTGTGGGACCAGGACATTGCCATCAGCGCCGTCGGCAGCGTCGAGGATCTGTTTGACTACGCACGTATCCGGGCCGACATGAGCCGGAACTTCTAAACAAAGAAAGAAAAAAAATGGACAGGGGAGTGGGAGATAAACCGGGAGGAGAAAGAAGCATATTTCCGGGGGTGTCAAATTTGGCATGGCCGTTGAGGCTGGAGAAATCGAAACCAAAAAAATGATCTGCTATTTTTTTCTTGTTCCCTTTTCTTTTGTGTATGTACTAATAGGCGGCGGCAGGCCATTCTGGGCGCAGGTATAAATCTATATAGAAGAGCGCAAGTACAGCCGACCGACTGTTTTCATATTTGACCTTTTTTGCCTACAGTGAAGGCTTTGTGCATGTGCATGTGTCTTTTGCTCTTTCCACATGTGTTCTTGCTTGATTTGCCTTGGTTCTTTCCTTGCCAAATACTCCTTCCTCAACCTTTGTGCGTTGGATACAAGACCAGACTACCTCCTTCCTTACGACTTGAGCAGCCCTTTCCTCACGATTTGGGTGGTCCCTTTCTCATCTTCGACTGATGTCGGTATGCTTGCCAGCAATCTGGGTCTCTCCTTCCCCCTCATCTAACCATGAGGGTGGCCCTGCACGTCGGCCTCACAACAATGTTTGTTTACATTATGCCCCTTTTCCCTACAAATTCCACTCTCTTTGCTCCCCGTTTTCTTCCCTCTTCGTCTTCTTCTTCTTCTTCTCGTTTCCTCTCTTCTCTTCTTTTCTTCTCTCCTTTTTCCTCGCCATAAACTATTATATCAACCTTCGTTTTTGGTCGGCTCTATTGTTACACTCAACAACATCCTTTGCCCTCTCACAGATATCTCTACTCCTCCCGCGCCATTCTCATCAAATCAACCGCTTTTCAAGACCTTGCCCAGCCTATTAGGCTTGTGTCAAGCTCTGCCAACCCACTTGGTCTCCCCCGTCCCAGCCTCGTCTCTTCAATCTTCTCTTTCCCTCCACTACTCCTCGACATTGGAAGCAACTGTTTATCCTCCGACCGAATTGCCTTTCCCCCAAGCTGTTGTCCCTGACTCCGAGCCAGACTCAGCAGCTTTCAGCGTCTGGCCGATGGACGCCAATCAAGGCTTCTTTGCTCCCCTACGCCGCATCCCTTTCGGTCGTCTGCTCCGCCGGGGCATCAACCTCGCCGTCGTTACAGTGTGCGCCGTCTCATTGATCATCAAAATCTCGCAGTTTGCCACTCCTGCAACAGCCTTCGACCTTTCATTTTTTTCCTGTCCTCCAGTTACAGACTCTGAATTGATTTCATTTCCGGTTTTTGTAGAAGATACGCTCGAATCAAAAAAGTGCCCTATCTTCCGGAAGGGTAACAGTTTAGTTCACAACGGTAAAACTTGCATTGAGATACTTCCGGTGAACCAGGACGGCCGTGACGCGCATGAGTTCCACAAAAGATCTTATCGCAACTTGCACCCAGCCCTTCCCGCCGACTTCACGGCATATATTTACTATTGTGGACCGAACCTCAAGACGTTAGAGAGCGAATTTTTTGTGATCGCAATAGGACCCATTGGACCTCTCCGGATCCCATACTACGGCCACAACCAGAAGAACAGCCACGACGGACTCTAAGCTTCGACCTTTGGCTGGCCAATCACGGAGCACAGGATGGCCCAAAAAAAATCCAAGGGCAAACGCCACAATCAAGAGGTTGAGGACGTCAGGAGATGTGTGAAGAGATCAGCACGGTTGGAGAACTCTGGGATCTTATACAGTTCGTCTGCACATTACTGTCCGTACATGTGCCAGGCACATTTCTGGTAGGACAACTGCTTTTGTGCATGTCGGAAATGTTGTCCGATGCATGGGTTTGGTGAGCAGTTTAACAAGTTCCCGAAGACGACACGAGCTCTGCACCAGCATCTTTGACAGATGAGCCCGGAGCGACTCAGACAACAACAAACTCCATAACAGACTCTGGAAATCCTGTCTCGTCTATATAGGGGAGCTACTGCAATCTTGATGAAAACGACAGCGTGTCAACTACCAACTCATCTTGAAGGGAGCTGTGGCTGGTCAGTGTTGTCTTTTCGACCATTGCTGAGACAGCCGTGGAGTTGGCACGGAGCGCTTGTTGGATGGGAAGATTCATTTCAGGTTGAGACGGGCAGTTTGTTGCCCACAAATGTCTGCTCCAGCGTCTTGATTTTTTTTTTTCTTTTTCTTTTTTTGTCTCTTTTCTGCTTTTCTATTTTGGGGTTATTATGTTCCTAAATCTTCCCCCAGCGACGACTTAGAATAGCGATATCACCAGAAGAGCGTTTCAAATTAGCGATAGCAGACACAGAATAGCGAATATACTGGACTTTCAAATACTGGCAGGCAATGCACTTTGATGAGTTAACAGTGGTGAAGACAACGACAAAATCCGATCTAAGACGGGATCACGATGGAATTGTTGAAGTCATTTGGTGCAGAGAACGCTTGGCTGTTGCGATGCTCTGAAGCCCGCTATATTTTGGGCTGTATTGCGCTATCCAAAAGCCCACGTCGTCTTAGTGTCCTGTCGTTTTGTTATTATGTAATCAAGGCGGTGAGGATGGCTCTACTGGGCGGTGGATCCTAGCAGAAAAAAGTGATGGCAGAAAACGGATTTGGGCCAGAAAAAAAAAAAAAAAAGAGCGAAAGGCTTGGAGAGGAGCGACCTCAGCAAAACAAATTGGCCGCCGCTAAAACGGCTTCACTTTTCGCATTGCAGCCTCTTCACGCCGCCTCGTCTGCAACCTCATTCCGACTATACCCAACCACGACACGGACGACAGAGGACGATACGTTGCCAATCAATCGAGGGGACGAGGCGAAGATTTTCGAATAAACAAGAAAACAAAAAACCCTTTCAAAAACGACACTACTCCACACACGACATGGATATCCACCGGTGTCGATTTGTGCCGTTCAAGGCGTCGGCCATCAACGCCGTGGCCTTTTCGCACCCGCACCTGCCGGCAGACAGCAAGTTCAGCCGTGGAACTCCTGCCCGGATGGCAATTGGGCGTGCCAATGGCGACATTGAGATCTGGAACCCGATGCAGGGAACATGGCTGCAGGAGACGACAATTCCGGGTGGTCACGACCGTAGCGTCGAGGGCCTGGCATGGCTGGTGGGCGACGACGAAGAATTGGACGACAACACAAGTCACAGCAACGGAAACGGAAACGGGAACTCAAAGAGCCGTTCAGTGATCAGCCACGGCCAGCTGCGGCTCTTCAGCATCGGCTACACAAACACGATTACCGAGTGGGATCTGGAAAAGGGCTGCGCCAAGCGCCACGCCAGCGGCCAGCACGGCGAGTTGTGGTGTCTGGCGACGCAGCCAAAGGCGTCTGCAACGGCAAAGTCACAGGCTTCGTCCCATGCCACAACACAGCGTCTTGTCGGCGGCACAATCGACGGCTGTCTGGCTCTCTACTCGACGGACGACGACGAGCTGCGGTTCCTGCGGTTGTGCCGGACGCCCAAGAAGAACGTCAAGATTGTCAGCATTGCGTTCCAGACGCGGCAGCTGGCTGTGGCTGGCTGCTCCGACGGCACGATCCGTGTCTTTGATATCCGCAACGGTGCCGTCCTGCACGCCATGACGATGGGCCGGGATCTGATGGCCGAAAAGGCACTGGCCCACAGCACCAAGAATATCATTGTTTGGTCGGTGCGCTGCCTGCCCAACGGCGACATTGTCTCGGGCGATTCGACGGGCCAGATCTGCATCTGGGACGGCGCGACGTACACGCAGGCGCAGCGCATCCAGAGCCACACCCAGGACGTGCTGAGCCTGGCCACGAGCGCCGACGGCAGCTCGATTATCAGCGGCGGCATGGACCGCCGTGTGGTCATGTACCGCGAGGTGGCCGGACAGGCATCGTCGCGCTGGGCCAAGGTGTGGCACCGCCGCTACCACCAGCACGACGTCAAGGCTCTGGCGGCGTTCGAGGCCAAGGGCATGAGCGTTGTCGTGGCTGGTGGTCCGGACGCTGCACCGGTTGTCCTTCCTCTCGAAAAGACGGGCACCGAGCACCACCGCACGCTGTCTCATCTGCCGCAGGCCGTCCCCGTATCCAGCGCCATGGATGCTCGTCTCGTTATTTGCTGGTGGGAGCGTCGTATCGACGTCTGGGCTTTCGACACGCCGCTCGACCAGATTCTCGGCGAAGGTGCTTCTCCTGACGCAGCCGACCCCGAGACTCTTGAGCGCAACCGTCGTCTTGTTGGTCGGATCCAGGTCAAGGGCGACGCCAACATTACAGCTGCTGCCATCAGTGCCGACGGCTCCCTCGTTGTGGCTGCTACGACCAACGAGGTCAAGGCCTTCCAGCTGCGGAAGGATTCGGCTACCGGCAGTCTGGCTATCTCCAAGGTGGCCGTTCCTGCCTCTGTTGCCAACAAGGGCGCCTCGGGCGTGGCCATTTCTCCCAACGGCCGCTGGGTGTCCATTTCCAGTGGTGTCGAGAACCATGTGACCGTCATTGAGGCTGTTCGTGATGAGGACGACAGCAAGATCACTTTCCGCCCTAAGGCTTCCCGTCTGGCCCGTCTGCGGCGGTCAATTCCCCGGCATGAGCTCTTCAGCGGTCTCGGCCGCTACGACAGACGCATCACGCGCCTCACGTTCTCTCCCGACAGCAAGCTACTCGCAACGGCGGATCTGGCGGGTTTCATCGACACTTGGATTCTGAGAGGCCCCGATGGCGTGACGGACGAGGTCAGCGGCACCGATGAGGCTGGTGAGGGCAACGAGGACGGCGAGATGCCCGACGTCGACGAGGAGGACTCTGACGACTCGTCTGACGAGGACACTTCAGATGCTGAGGATGGAAGCAACGGTGTTGTCAATGCCAACAAATGGGTCCGCAACCCGCGCGCCAAGCAGCTTCCCAAGCTGTCGGGCGCCCCGGTCGTTCTTTCCTTTTCGGCCGATGTCCCAGGCGCACCTGCCGTGGCTGGTGAGCCCACCTCTACTTCGGCAATCTCCCGCGACTACGTCCTCCTCGCAGTCACTGCTTCGTCCCGTCTCTTCGCCTTTAACCCGCTGCGCGCCCGTCTCGTGCCATGGCTGCGCCGCCTGAGCCCGGCCAACCTGCCCGTCGAGTACCGCAACATCCGCGACGTCGCCAAGGGCGTCCTGTGGCAGGGTCCGCGTGTGTGGATCTACGGCACCTCCTTCCTCTTCATGGTCGACACGTCGGTCGAGCCCGTGTCTACACAAGCACTTGCATCAACGTCTACGGACAAGTCCACAGAAAAGACGGCGGCATCCACCTCCGAGCCTGCCAAGCGGAAGCGCAAGCGGGGCGACGACTCGGGTGCCGGCGGCCGTATCCAGCGCACAGAGATTGGTCCCCGGCGCGTGCAGATGGCCGTTGGCGGCGAGTGGGTCGATGTTGACATGGAGGACGCCGAGGACAAGGGCACCCGCTCGGGCGATGACGAAGAGGAAGACTCGGACGAGGAGGAGGAGGAAACACAAAAGCTCCTCCAGCACCAGCAGCCTCATCAACAACAACACCAAGACCAGCAGTCCAAAAAGTCGCCAAGAAAGACGCGAAAGCAGCAAAAGGACGAGGAAAAGGAGAAGGACAAGGAGAACACAGATGCCGAGAAGCAGCTCCAGAAGCAGCTCGTCTCCCCCCAGTCGCAGCAGCCCCGTTGGTGGCACACTTTCAAGTACCGTCCCATTCTCGGTGTCGTCCCGTTGTCTCAGTCTTCCACCGAATCGTCGGCCTATCCTTCGCTCGAGGTTGCCCTGATCGAGCGGCCCGGCTGGGACATTGACCTGCCGATGCGTTATGACGAGTAGGAGTGTCCACGGGGTTTGGGCTAGAAGGAAAGGTGAACAAGCATTTAGAAAGTCATTTAGTCATTTGTTTGTTTGTGTTTGCATTTATTGTTCATCTGTATTTATCATAATTGTCCATTGTGTATCACCACAGCAGTTACTACACGGCGTTGTCAGGAATAAAAATCAAAAGCATTGCATTGGAAGAAAATAGTCATCCGGTCGTCATCAGATAGCATACTGTGTACGTTGTGCCTTCATCATTCATCAAAATCAATTACAACAAAGCCTATGCATATCATTGGCGTCGTCGTCCTCCTCCTCCTCCTCCTCCTCGTCGTACACAGGCCGCATTCTTGTCGTTCTCGTCGTCGACAGTCGAATGCCGACAAAGCAAACGTCGACGTCGACAAGCCAAGAAGGCCTCGACTTACTTCCAAGAGGCTATTTTTTCATCCTAGTGAAAGGCCAAGTCGTAATTCTTCCACATGCATCGTTGCATCTTCCCTCTTCTCTCTTCCCTCCTCTTCTTCCCACGCTAATGAACGGACAGCCAAGCCCAAGAAGCCAAAGTAGCCAAGAGAGGCTGACGAGTCTCAGCCTTTGTCTTCCCTGTCACCGTTGTGGCTCCTGTCGTTCTTTTCGTTCTTGACTTTCTTAGCTTTCTTGTACGTCGTAGTTCCTTCAGGGACAAGTCAGGAATAAGCCCGCTCATAGTAGTGCCTTCTCGGCACTCGTCTTGTCAGACATGGCACAACGGGTGACCGTTAGATGTTTTACTTTGAGGAAGAATCATTACAGATATCTTGTTTATTTATTCAGGTCGCGACGGGATATGTATGAGATTCTTTCTTAATTTTCAGGTCTGGGGTTTTTAAAAAAAACTATTTTGTTTTTCTCAATAACTTATAAATTATACGATAAAATATTCAAAACAGAACGATCCCCTCGCCGTACAATATTTTGGCACCATCTACAACCTACAATACCACCACGAGGAAAAGACAAGAAATCGGCACCAGGGCCGCGTGCCCGTGTGAATAGAGCAAGCTTGACTCAAGACCCAACAGTCATAGTCTGCATGGCCTGATACGTACGTCTTGAGCAGGCTTTAACTGCTTTTTTGGGAGATATTTTCCCCATTTTTTACTGCTGCGAGTGTATTCGTCATACCGACATTTTGAGTTTTCAAGCGCCTTTTTTGTAAAGACCATTCTTTTGTGCACATCCTCTTCCATATAGATGTCATTAGTAGTGGTCTTTGCACTTCTTTAGTGCAACTGCTCTCATGATCTTGCCACATCTAGGGAAGACCCGGTGAATTGATATTCGTATGACGCCGTCAGGAACGGCGTCACGGCGTCGGCCCCAACTCAAAAGTCCACTTCAAATGAAAGCCCAGGAGGACGACAACAGATGGTAAGCCTTGGCTCGTCTTGATTTCTTTGTTCTCACAAAAGAAAGGACCGAAGACAAAAATAAGGTTTGGAGACGTACTCAGACATACGTATATATTCGAGCACCGCGATGTCGTATGCCTGCGTTTATATTGGCATCAAGGCATTACGGCACTTCTGATTTTTACACGTCAAGGACGTCCATTGCGTGGATATTCCATACTGCTACCACTATATCGTGGCCTAGAGAATGACCTGGACTCAATAGTTTCTCCGTTGGTCTACCGTAGCTTCATCGCAGTTTCGCAAGCATTGACTAGACCCCATTGCTTCCCCCCCCTCCCCCCCCCCAATCTCTCTTTTTTTCGTCTGCATTTCAATGATTATCCTTACTATGTACGCTACGGCAGCATTTTCGTATGTGCTGCCATCTTGGTATTTTGTATCATCGTGGCCTACCAGGCATCTGCTTTGTTTGGCTCACGATCCCCGGAACGCGCGTTCGGCCGATTTACGTACCTTATTGTTGTCAAAGCAAAGGGGCAGCCTTCAGGCAGATGGATTTGTTTCGACAACATTCTACTGGCCCCCTTATTCAACTTTCTTGTTCTCTCCCAATCTACCCCCACATTCATGCCATCTCCTTGCTTGCCGTACTCCGGATCCTTTGAGTCTCTTGTCTGGATCTTATCACTGAAAACTCGGACGACAAGTCCTGCTCCAAATACAACAACGGGGACGCAAAGACCGGGGACAGGCACCCCTCGTCGGGTTGTTTTGGCGGGTTTGCGGGTTTTATTCTCCTATTCTGTGCTCTGTCCGCAAACCCACACAAGCCCTGCCCTGGTCGGCCTCGTCATCGCACAAAAAAAATCTGGGAATAAAGATATAGACAGGCAAAAAAAAGGTCCTCGTCAACAGCTGTTCGGACGATTTTCTGTTTGAATTCATGCCGTCAACATATCCTCTTTGTTAGACGGAAACAAAAACTAGATCCACGTGAAATACGACCGGTGTCATATCTTACTCCTTGTAGACGTACAAGTATACGAATCCTGCCCTTTTCTATGCGAAACCGAGGCGAGGGCGACGGGACGGAGTATAAAACTCACGGAGTATATAAAATCAAAGTTTGACGATGTCCCGAGTGTCTTTGTGGCATTGATCACGGAGAAAATGCACAAATAACTTTAGTAGCGGCCAGAATGGCCAGACCTGGCTATCGTGAGAGGCACACGATAATAAAATAAAGGCACATATGAAAATAAATACATCAATAATTGGGTGTGAAGAAGAAGTGGAACAAACCAACAAACTGCGTCGTCATTCGCCGGGCCAATCGCACTGTTGCACCCAAGGGCTTCCCGTTTAAAGGCTTGCGTATGCCCCCCCTTGAATGTTTTTGCCTGTTGTTTCCCTTCGTTTCTACCAGTCTTGTCCACTTTGTCTTTAACAGTCTGTCTCACACGACTTCCTCTTACTCTTTATTTATCTCCCACGATGACAGCACGGCAGTAAATAAGGTTCTGGCCCGGTCTATTTTCTCCTTTTCTCCTCTTTACCTCTCCTCTTACGATACCCGCCAGAGAAAGACGGGCTAGACTGGTATATATGAATGTGTAGTTGAACTTGGGAGGGACCAAAACGAACGATGAAAATTAAGTGCAAAGTGTGACAGGCTGCTAGCCACAGGAGGCTTCGCCGCATCATCGCTCTTGCCACTACTGAATCGCGGAGATGATGTCTGATATGTGAATAAGCTTTTTTTGTCGCCCCCTTCTCTTCCTTCCCCTTCTGTGCATGCAGAGATATACCACGGAAACCGGAAGGTCCAAGGTGCGCACGATCGCCAAGCCGCGAATCTGCACCACGACATACAGCAGGCGCGGCCGCGTCGTCAACCACACCTTCAATTTTCCCGATACAAAAAGGGGAAAGAAGGGGCTTTTGGACATTTGGGCTTGTGGCGTTCCTGCCTTGACACACGACGACGGACGAAGGCAGCGCCTTACACCTGCCGTTTAAGGTTATGTAAGCCAATTGGCCAGCTCTGGACCAACGGCACAGGCTGGGCAAAACATCTGCAAAAGGTCCAAAGCATATGAAAATATCTGCAAAAAGAAGCTGTCGGTTAATTGGCCGACAAACGCGCAAGCCCACCCAGGTCATATTTGTTGGTACGAAAAAGGGGCGTGTTTGTGTGGTCTTTTGAGTTTCTGGGATGGGATGTGCTTGCGCGGCCTTTGATTTTACTATTTTATTTTCGCGCAAATTTAATTCATAAAAACCCGGCTCCTTCATGCCCCTGCTCTTTCCCTATTTCACCCATCCCACAAACTTTACTGTGTACTTCTGGCAGCCCTGGACCTGGGTTTGTCGCTCTTGGTCTCTCATTGTCACTCGTTCCTTCCCTGGAGAATGAGAAATAGGCCCTTGCCATCCTTGTCTATCATCCTACACCAAGACCCCCAACTCTCACAGTGGCTCTTTCCCTTTATTCCGTGACCCGTAGTGACATCAAACGCAGACTTACGTATGTATGGTGTTTGCAGATGCTCTTTTGGGAAGGCGATCTGAGAATGCAATTGAACAGCCATGCTTTTCTCTCCTTTTCTCCAAAGTTTGTCTGTGGCGTTTCCCTGCGCCTCGAGCCCTCTTACACGGTATTTGGAGAACCCGAGGAACGGGCATGGGGCCAAGATGGCATATGTCTGGTCTATGGTGCCCTTGGTGTCTACGTATTTGATATCTTCGCATGTCGGATGGTCCTCATTCGTTTTCTGGAGCCATCTTGGCTGCCATCCTGGATGCATTTCTGTTTCGAGGCTGGCCAATGATCGCCAATCTCAGCCTGGTCCATTTCCAGATTTGGAGCTCAGTTGCTCTTGTTTCCCCATCATTTCTTTCGATTTTGCCATTCCACATTTGCCACAAAGAGCGCCCTAAACATAGGCAACACCTTTTCGCTCAAAGGACAGCATCACCTGCCTGCATTTTGGAAGTTTGCCTGCTTGTCGTCAGCCCGGTGACGTTCACGGGGGACAACACTTCAAGAAATTTGCTGTCAGAGACAAAATGACAGCCCTGTCTCCTGTTTCTTGTTTCTCAAATACTGCCGCCTACGATGTGTTTTGGTTCATGATAGCCCCATGCCAGCTTCCAGGGATGGCAGCCTGACCCATGGACGCTGTCATTTCATACAACTGGAAAGCATCAGCGGACATAGCAGGATGGGACGGAGCTCGGTCTCTCAGCCTGGTCTTGTAGTCGTCACAATATGATAACTGCAGCAGAGCAGCTATTACTTTGATATATACCTCTAACAACATATGAGGTAGATGTGGACACTGCAGAGCATCTTCTTTGGTTCTTTGCATCTTTGATTTCTCTGATTTCGGCCTTTGGCACAACAGCACATTGAATCGGTCTTGGCGAGCGCGGGATGTAACAATCCCTTTTTGGGGGAGACGCAAGAAGAGGCTGAGCGTTTGGGTGCCGTGGATGGGTTTTGCTTTTTGGCTGAAAGCACATATGCGACCAAAGATCATGGGCCGAAGGTGACTTCGCGGCATCCTCCGTACAGTTTTCCCGTCCCTTTTCTTTTCTTGCCGTGCATATTGTGATATCGAAAAATCGGTGCGTCTTTTCTGGATGTGCCACATATTCAGAAAGAAGATACCTGTATGTTGCTTGCCCTTGCAGGTTTGTTTATTCCACAAGGTGTCCGTTTAGAACCCGGGAAATCGGCAGTCGTGGCTGACCATATTCCAAGAGAACGACAGATTCATCCTTTATTTACACAGTAGCAGTAGCGGACTTTGTCGGACTCCCAGTCCGCTCGTCTACTTATATTTTGACTTTCTGTCCGTTTGGTCTTTTTTATGGCTCTGCGTGGGGCTTCATCATTATCTATCGGATTTAATGTCTTGTAAGATACCTTGTAGCTTTCGAGGGTTTTGAGTTTGAATTAAATTTGATTCACTCTTGGCCGAGCCTGGGCCTGCGATTCTGAGTCTTTTTAAGAAATCCAACAGCCATCACACGGCCGCAGGCCAACACTATGCCCTAACGTGAAATGTTCAACTGATGCAATATCGAAGTAAAGTGGCTTATCTCGAGCACTCTGGGTAACATAAAAAGAAAGACAAGAATACGTGATGAAGTGACGGGGCAATATAAATCTGTCTTTCATATACCCTCTTTCATATATATTCCGTTGTCCGAGAGGGTAGGTGCTGCCCCCAGGTCGAAAGAGGAAAGAATAGCCCAAAACACACCAAGGGCCTTACGCCTTCGGGACCATCTGCGGGAGCATCTCGCACTAATTGCTGCCCCGACTGCCGTAAGACAACAATGTAATTATGACACTGTCGAATAAGTACCACTGCGATCCTGGAACGATTTCGCATGCTAGAAAAGATACTGAAGCTTGAAGTTTCAGTTGTCCCAGCATCTTTCTCGACACATGTCTCCCGCGTGACTGCCTTGATCGGTTTGGTGTACTTGTATGATCTGCCTCTTGTGCTGCGCATTCGGAGGGTCGCTCTTTCTCAGCCACAACGTCTCAACCGTTAAGAGTGGGCCCTCAATCGGTCATGTCATGGAGAAGGAACTATCCAACAGCCAGTCAGGTGCCGTAGAAAGAGCAAGGGGCTGTGAGTAAAGAGAGCCTCAAGTCAATGTGTTGTTGAGAACTGAGAGAGGAAAGAGCGAACGGAAAAGAGGAAAGTAAAAAGAGGGTACCAAAAAAGCATGCGCCAGCTACGCCTCGTCATCGCCTCCCCACCGAGCCCTTGTTAGCGCACGGAAGGTGTGCGCAGGGTCTCTCACAAGGCAAGGCTAGACTAGAAGACTACAGCAGTTATTTTGTATGTATTTTACTTGCGTCGTACGGAGTACTGTGGTAATATGTGCTCGTCCACCGAAGCCGTCCGCCGCTTGGTGCCTGAACAGGCTGAGAGGGAAGGTTCGTTCTTTCCCTCTCTTGCCACAGTTTCTCTTTTGGCGACTGCCTGAATGAAACTATGGGTGCGGAGGTACGAAAGGCGAAAGAGCGAGAAAGGCAAATAGATAGAGATCTGGCAGGCACGGGTGCGCGCGTGTGCCCTCCATCATTCCCTTCTCAGGCTGACGTTGCCGGCAGAATGTGGGAAATAGATGGCTTTCATACGTCGACGGTCTTGGCATTGTGGAAAAGGGGGAGGGGGCAAGAGTGGGAGACAAACTGACAGAAAGAACACTGACAGTGAAAGGAACACAGAATTAAACAGGAAAGCACGCTCTGGAGTCCCACAGACACAAGATCGACTTAATATTCTGAACGAGGAAGCTGCGATGCAAGCGAGGCAAGTACTTACACCTATCTTCGAGCCAGCGAACTGCGCCAACATCGCGCTATGCACTACAGTGCCGGAGCGATGCCTGTAAGAAAAGGGGACAGAAAAATAGAAAAGCAGAAAAGCGACCATGGTTGCACGAGTACGTGTCTCCATGTCAGATACCTGCAGTGGTACATTGGGAGCGCGGACGGTACTTTTTAATCGCAGAAGGATTGGCAGTCGACACAGGTATCTTACCGTAAAGTGAAGGGAGGAAGGGCCCTCTTTGGTCTTTGAAATGGCAAAACCCAAGCAGGACCCAAATGTCTTGGCATTCGTCTGCGATGGAGCGCCCGCGCCCACGCACCCTCGCTGGCTCGCACCTTCCATGTTGTGTCCGCTGCTGCTGTCTGCTGTGTCCTGAAAAGTCCTGACGAGACCAGCCTGCAAAAGCGTGCCAAGCCTTGCTACCATTGGCCAGCTGCCCTGGAAGAGACGCGCGTTCACTGCCCCTTCTTTCCCCTTCTTTGACGGCTGTACCCACGCCCCCCCTCGCTGGTCGCTCTTTCCATTTTGAACTTTTGTTCGTTTCTATTTCGTCTGGTGCCTGGTTTCGTTGATTTCCATTCTCATGGTTGAGATGTGGTCAACTGCCATTTGCAGTGGTCAGTAAAACGCACATACAGATACTGTTGGCCCAAGGGATCGGGATGGCCGTAAAGGATAAGGTTTTGTCTTGCCGTTCGGAGAGGGAGAGCTAGAAAAAAGAAAAGAAAATTGTGTCAAAACGAACTGCAAAAGGCGAGACACGGCGATCCAAGATGCACCGACTGAGGCAGCCATCTGATGTACTATTTTGCTGTAGTTCCACACAAAAGGTACTTGTCGCAAGGGCGGAGATGCGATTCCAGATGCCCAGTCGCACTTTCCCGCCCGGTGTACAGCCCTGTAAGTTTCCCTCTAGGCAGGCTCTTCAGCGATGCTTCAATCTCCAGGCTGTAACAAAGAAGCATATTATCTGCCAGGACGCAGCCAGAAAGACAATAAATGGAGATTCCGCCAGAGATATCCAATTATAATAGCAAATAATAAGACCCTTCTTACAATAATCCTCCGTCGTACTCGTAGTATGGCGTAGCGCAACAGGAGAGACAAGGGGAGACACGCAAGCCTGTCCGTCGCTCTTTCCCTGGAGAGGCGCATACGTACGCTTGTCGCCATCCATCGCCATCGGCCGTTTCCACCACACCCCCCTTCTTTTCCCCCATTCAATCCATTCCCCAGTTCGTGGTTGCTTTTTTCGGTCGCCGCCTACGCCTACGGAAGGCAGCAGACAAAAAAAGCCCCTGCCAAAAGCGCAAGACTGACGACAACGCTAGGTAGTCGTCGACATTGCCCAGAGCCCGTTTTACGCTTCTTTTCGCTCTACCTGACTCTCGGTCTCTCCTTCCTCTCTCCATCTCGACTCTTGATTTTCTGTTGTTTTCTTTCCGCTTCATTGCGTACTGAGAAGATTCGTCCTCGATCCCAAGCGACGACACTCTCTCCCTTTCACACCCCCAATTCGTTAATTCCCTTCACCCCATATCCTCTGTTTTCCTCTTCTGCCTCGCTCGTCTTATTTTGACGCCTACGCCCCCTGGTCCTCCCGACGTCCCACTCTCGACTCTCGACTCTTCTTTTCTCTCTTTCTTTCTTTTTCTCTTTTTACTTCTACCTCGACCAGCCTCTCCCTCGTCTCAACTCAACAAATTCCCCATTCCCGCGGCATGACGGCGTGGAGGAGGAACGACGACAGACGACGACCTGCAAGCCTGTAGACAAGCACGACATCGACGACTACGGGACTACGACGACTAAAACCACAACGGCACTGCACCCCGAATTGTATATGCGACCATATAGACATACCCATACACTCACACAAACATCACGAAATACGACGACGCTTCCAGCTTGAACATCGTCCTGCTCCGTCCTTTACGGTGTCCACTCGTTTCGGATTGCCTGCTTGTTTGTGTTAACCGCATAGCGAGCAATCTTTTCTTCAGCATCATCAGCCATCTGTAAATACGAGACGAAATTGCAAAAGAGACAGCATTTCATACATATGACGAACAACGACGACGTCGCATTGCACAGCGAAGCCCACGAGACAACGGCGGCCACTCATATTTGATTTTGAGCGACGGTTCACTCGATCACGGATCACGGAATCACACATACTTGCGCTACCCACGCCATCATTGCGTCTGCGTGTGTGCACACTCCTGCAAATCGATACGCCTCCTTGTCCCATTGACTTGTGGACTAAGTGGCTGCTCCACCAGTGCCTACGCCGGACAGTCCAACGCTTTCGAAGCATCGACCGCGATAGACGACCAAGAAGCGAACAA
This sequence comes from Sporothrix pallida, assembly GCA_021396235.1. Lineage (NCBI taxonomy): Eukaryota > Fungi > Ascomycota > Sordariomycetes > Ophiostomatales > Ophiostomataceae > Sporothrix > Sporothrix pallida. Next base: position 43,582 of record WNYG01000077.1, read on the forward strand.
TTGCTCTGCGTGACGGTTCGACGAGACACAATCGCTTCCTTATCTCATCATTTCCAAAAGAGAGACGCGCGTTGTCTGCCTTTGGCTGACTTCTCCACCACCCGCTCTGTCTTCTCCATCCGACCCTGATCGACACGCCATAGTCGACAGGCAGCCGCATTCTTCTTCTTTCTTTCCTTTTACGACAAATACACACACAACACAATGTCCTCTACCCAGCCAGGGACGCCTGCGGGCGTCGACGATGATTTCGGTGAGGAGTGGGCTCACGACCTGCGCCTGCGGTTCGAGCAGATGCTCCGCACTCGTCGGTTAAACCACTTGACAGAAGCCCGGTCGTCACGCCGTGGCGGTTCGCCGTCACCACGTGAAGCTGCTTCTTCGAACAACCTCCGCGCCCTTTCTGCAGAACCCTCCTCTCCCGGCCGGCCCTCAACATCACACGGCGGCGACCGGTATGGCTCGCCCATGGCACAAGATTCTCCCGGATTTGCGTCTTCGTCTTCATCTAGTAATTCTCCGTCAACGCCGCCCTCCTACTCTTCATTACGCAATCTGCCAATGATCCCGCGCCCCCCAGCCGCCAACGACCGCGAACAACAATTCCGCAGCCTTCTTGTTACCCTGTCCACAACACCACTAAAGTACGAGAACCCGGGCCTGCTCGACGAGGCCCTGCAGGTTATCCCACTCGACCGGATATACAGCGAAGCCGACGAAGAGTGCCAGGTGTTTCGTGCTGAGGCAGAGAGTATGGGTGACGGCCGTCAGCCGGTATGGGGCTACCAGGACTGTGTTGTTCGTGCCCTGTTAAGGTGCGTCTCCTTCCATTTTTGATTGTTTGACAATGTTTTGTGCTTGTATGGAAACTAACTGCGTCTAGATGGTTTAAGCGGTCTTTCTTTTCCTGGGTGAACAACCCACCATGCCCTGTCTGTTTCTCTCTTACCGTTGGCCAAGGCAACACACGGCCAACACCCGAGGAGAGTGCATGCGGCGCCCTGTTGGTGGAATCGTACCGGTGCTCAAACGCCGCGTGCGGTGCGTACGAGCGGTTCCCTCGCTACAGTGATGTCTGGCGGCTATTGCAGACACGTCGAGGCCGCTGTGGCGAGTGGGCAAACTGCTTCAGCATGTTGTGCCGTGCTGTCGGTGCCCGTGTGAGGTGGGTGTGGAACGCCGAGGACCACGTGTGGACTGAGGTCTATTCTGCTCACCAGAAGCGCTGGGTTCATGTCGACGCCTGTGAGGAGTCTTGGGACAACCCGCGCCTGTATACAGAGGGTTGGGGCAAGAAGATGTCGTATTGCATCGCCTTCTCGATCGACGGCGCCACCGACGTTACCCGTCGCTATGTCCGCAAGAGCGAGTTCTCGCTGGAACGGACAAAGTGCCCCGAGGCCGTGCTGTTGTACATCATGGGTGAGATCAAGAACCTGCGGCGGACGAACATGAGCAAGGAGGAGCGGTTCCGCTTGGAGAAGGAAGACTCGAGCGAAGACCGCCAACTGCGCCAGTACGTCGTCAACTCGATCGCCCAGGCTGTTACACGGCTCGTCCCCGGCTCCGTCGCTGGTCCTAGTGGCTCCAACCAGGGCCGCTCGAACAGCAACTCTGAGGACACCAAGGTGCCCGCCGAGGTTCACGGCCGCCAGAGTGGCAACGCGGAATGGGTGGCTGCTCGTGGAGAAGCCGGCCGCCGTCAACAGCAGCAGAACCAGCAGCAGCAACAGCACAACCCCCAGGATCCCTCACAGCGGGGCTTCCCATGATCTGTTTCGACCACACAGACACACACCGACTCTCCGGCATACATAATACATACCCACACACGAATCAAACCCACTGTGCACACGGATATCGATCGCTTATCTGGCTTGGCTTGCGGCGTGGCATCGATTTATCATAAATCGGCCATTTGGTTGTCTGGACTGCAGTATATCAGAGCCAAGCCGAGCCAAGCCAGGCCAAGCCAAGCCAAGCCGGACACAGGCTGTGGCTGCATAATATGGAAGCACTGGTTAGAGATGGAGTTTTGGACTTGGTTGCACCCTCAACCGCCCTTGCACATCCTCTCATCGTCGACCATATTGCAGATCCATCTTTACCGCACCCAGGGGTATTCGACATATTCGACACAAGGGCACGCGTGACTTGTCAATTGTGTCCGCCACATATTATTTTCGACGCCGACCGATGCCACGACGTTCTCCTCTGTACATCTCAACCAGCAGCTGGCATCTTTCTATACGCTGCTTTTCAATCACGGCATTTTATGTCACTCATATTTCATTTGTTTCCACCTTCTGAACAATCATCTTTGTTTTATTCTTCTTTTCATTTGTGTTATATTTCTCTTCTTCATTCTCACGCCTTCTTTTTCATACATTTTCTATGTCTTGTTCTTTTTTCGATTCTTTGTCTATTCTTACAAACAAGGGTTACAACCGGCGCATAGCATTGGAGGACATATTATATACATCCATGTGCGAGACTTTTGTCTTTTGCTGAAGGCCCTCTTGGCGGCTTCTTCATGACGGGAATGGGACTTTATGGGTCACGGGATACAGGGGAGGCATTCTGGCTTCCTCACAGGAGGTTTTTTAATTTCATACTATTATTTCACGATTTTTGGTATAAAGCGATTTTGATATCTGTATGTCGAATCTACATCGCACATTTTGTAGATGATTTTGTGAAGATCTCTTATGGAACCAGATCAATTAGGTACCGTAAAACGGTTGATTGCTGCCAAAAGACTGGAGCCAATAGCCAACGGTTGTTGTTTGTGCTGCAAGCAGCCGTCAGGTCCTTTGATCGGATCAATGGCGTAATTATGATCACTTGGAGGCATCGTACTTTTGAAGATTACCGATTTGGTGCAAGTTGTCTAACAGCAGACAGCCTATCGTCAGTGGCGTGCTGGGCCATTCAGGGACGCTGTCAGTTATCATTGGTGGGCTCCGGACCGCCCACGCCACTCGCCCACGTTCGCCCCTTCTCTTTTGGGCTGGATGCGTCTCTGCGCTGTAGCCGCCGCCAGCGCATTTTTTGCAGGCAATAGGCGGTTGAGGCGGTATATTCTTGTATGCCTCAGGCGTCGGCAATTCTCGTAGCGCCTACAACCGCCAAGTTTTCTGCCCGCCACACAGCCGGCCTCACCCAAAACCTCCCTCAAAGCCCCACGGTAGTGCGCCAAAAAGCCCGCAAAGTGAGCAGACACAGCGGGCACGCTGCACAAAATACAGTGCAAGGCCGAACAGCGAATCGCGTGCCGCAAAAAACTAGTCATCCATCCACATACCGACTTTTCTCGCTCCGCCTGTTTTTCTCGCCTTTCCTCCTTCTTCCTTCTTCCGTCTGCCGGACCTGACCACCACCACCACCTCACTCCAGCCTCCCAACCCCCGTCACCACCCCTCTCCGATCGGTCTGAGACGGGCATTGGTACTATCGTGAGTCCGTCTGGGGACTCTCCTTGATCTGTCCATCTTTTCTATCCCCCTTATCGCATCGCCATTTCCATTCCTCCCTCGCATCGGCCCATTCTCCTCATCGTCCCGCCCACCATGATCCCCTCGGTTCGCCGTGTGGTGGCGTCATCCGCTGCTGCACCGCCCGCGGCCGCTGCCCTCGTGCGCTCAACAGCCGTCCAGATCCAGCCCGGCCAGACAATACACCAGTCCCGCGGCCAGCAGCCGCAGCAGCGCCGGTACTCGTCGTCGAAGCCGTCCAGCCCCGACAACGGCTCCAAAGCCCTGCCCGGCGTGCCCTCGACGCCCTCGAACTCGTCCTCCTCCTCCTCGTCTTCCTCCAACTCCTCGTCCTCGTTCAAGCGGAAACGCAAGGCCAAGCAGGACGCGTCGCGGCCGTCTGTGCAGAAGCTGCCCAGCGTGCCCTCGACCCAGCATCTGCCTGTCGAGAGCCTCGCCCTGTCGACCTTTTTTTCGCAGCACCGCCCCATCTCCATCACCCACAGCCTGCCCAAGGTTGTGACGGAAGATGCCTTTGCCGCCATTTTCGCGCCCCGTGCCGGCCGCGGCAAGTCGTCCGAGGTGATTCGCACACTGTCTCGCGCCGTCAACGACCTCGAGGGCCCCATGGCCAGCCTGTCTGTGAACGACGCCAACTCGACGACGGCTCAGCCCGCCCAGCGTGGTTCGCGTGCCCGCCAGGCCAAGGAGCAGGCCCAGTTTGCCCGCCAGCAGCTGCAGCAGCAGCTCGAGGAAGACGCAGCTGCCACCAACGCCGACAGCAACTCGGCCTCGTCCTCACAACAACTCGAGTTCAAGAACGCCGACGGCTCCGATGCCGGTATCTACGTGCAGCTCAACGCCCTGTCGGGCCAGTTCCTGCCGTTCCAACCGCCGCCACCGCCAATCCCAGAGATGACGGAGGCTGAGGCCGCTGCCGTGGAGGCTGCCGAGGGCGAGAGCAACTCTACCTCTGCGTCTACCTCCTCTTTGTCGGCGCAGGACACCATCACCTTTGAGCTCGACGGCAGCGAGCTGTCGTCGACCGGCAACAGCGCCGCCGCTCTCGAGGAGGACACCGAGTCGCGCAGCACCCGTGTCTTCAAGGCCATCCTGACCATTGAGGAGCAGCTCGACGAGAACGGCGAGGTCCGCATCGTCGCCCACTCGCCGCAGATCCTCGAGGAGGGCGCTGAGAATGCCCTGCAGCAGCAGCGCCAGCGTGGCGGTCTGCGCCGCACTCGCCCGGCCCCCATGGAGGCGCTCAGCGTTGTCCGCCGGCGGAAGCTGCGGATGAAGAAGAAGAAGTACAAGAAGCTGATGAAGCGCACGCGCATGGAGCGCCGCAAACTGGACCGCACTTAAGCAAGCGGCTGGACTTGCATTGGAGGAACGCTGTGAGCACGCGGACTCAGGAGGACCCGAGAGGACTTCTGAGTTTTGTCTAGCCTCGTGGCTCTTCTTCCACTTATTATTTCTCATTTTCACATTACCTCTCCTGTCTGTACAGTATCTTTAGAACTATTTCCCTTTTTCTCTTTGTCACACTTTATCCAGTTTCTTCCTTATTTTCTCCTCCTTTCCTATGTCTTTCCGTTTGCATTTTGTTTGCCTTGCTTTGACGTGCTTTTGTCGTCTTTTTTTGTCTTGCGCTTTTGCTTGCATGGGAGACCATACACGGTAGACTGGACTTGACGGACGCGGACGGAATAATGCACATTAACTTATGAACATAAAATCTACTGAAATACCGTAAATCGTGCCCGTGTATTTTTTCCATCTTTCATTCTGTAAATTCCGTCGCAATTATTAAATCCGCCTCATTCTCTTCGTCTCATCCTGTCTTCGTCAAAACTTTTTGATAGACCCACTTTTATCCCGTTGCCAATTCTGCCACTGTTCTGCCTCCCTTGACCGCCCGGCAGAACAGCACTCTCCGCCAAAATTTTTGTTAGAAAGAGCGACCCAGGAAAATTCAGAAACGACTGCGAAGAGAGCCTTCCTGTCTGGACAGCGGACTTGTTGCTTCTTTCCCTGTCGACGACATTTCTTCTCAGGGGCAATCTTGTCTCCTTTCCTCCCCTCTTTTGTTTTCTTTTCCCTGTTTCTCCCAATTCCCCTCACAACCGCCACCATGTCTCGAAAAGCCGTCGACGCCCGCATCCCGACGCTCATCCGCAATGGCGTCCAGAGCAAGAAGCGCAGCATCTTTGTCGTTGTCGGCGACCGCGCCAAGGACGTAATTGTGCATCTGCACTATATTATGTCCAGTATGGACGTCGCCAGTGGCAGCGGAAGCGGTTCTTCGTCTACGGTCACGCCCAAGAACAAGTCGGTGCTCTGGGCCTACAAGAAGAAGCTGCTCGACTTCACAAGCCACCGCAAGAAGCGCGAGGCCAAGATCAAGAAGGAGATCAAGCGCGGCGTCCGCGAGGCCAACGCCAACGACCCCTTTGAGCTGTTTGTTACCCTGCACGACATTCGCTACGTCTACTACAAGGAGACCGACAAGATTCTCGGCAACACCTACGGCATGTGCATTCTGCAGGACTTTGAGGCCCTGACGCCCAACATGCTGGCCCGTACCGTCGAGACTGTCGAGGGTGGAGGTCTGGTTGTTTTGCTGCTCAAGAGCATGACCAGTCTTCGCCAGCTTTATACCATGAGCATGGATGTCCACTCTCGCTACCGCACCGAGGCCCACACCGACGTCGTGCCGCGCTTCAACGAGCGTTTCATCCTATCTCTCGGCGGCTGTGACGCTTGTCTGGTGATCGACGACGAGCTCAATGTTCTGCCCATCTCCCAGGGCAAAGAGGTCAAGCCTCTTCCGCCACCAAGCGAAGACGATGACGATGATGACGACGAGGGCGGCTCCCGCTCCGAGAACCAGCGCAAGCTCGACGAGCTCAAGGACTCGCTCAGCGACACCCCGCCCATTGGCAGCCTCGTGCCCCTTGCCCGCACTCTCGACCAGGCCCAGTCCCTCCTGACGTTCACCGACGCACTCGCCGAGAAGTCCCTGCAGGGCACCGTGGCTCTGACGGCCGCTCGTGGTCGCGGCAAGTCTGCGGCCATGGGTCTTGCTGTGGCCGCCGCTGTCGCCCACGGCTATGCCAACATTTTCATTACGTCGCCCTCCCCCGAGAACCTCAAGACCCTCTTCGACTTTGTCTTCCGCGGTTTCGACGCCCTCGGCTACCTCGACCACGTCGACTACACAATCATTCAGTCTACAAACCCCGACCTGGCCAACAAGCCTGTTGTCCGCGTCAACATTCACCGCAACCACCGCCAGACCATCCAGTACATCCGCCCCCAGGATGCCCATGTCCTGGGCCAGGCCGAGCTGTTGGTTATCGACGAGGCTGCCGCCATCCCTCTGCCTGTTGTCCGCAAGTTGATGGGCCCTTACCTTGTCTTCATGGCTTCGACCATCAACGGTTACGAGGGCACGGGTCGCTCGCTGTCGCTGAAGCTGATCAAGCAGCTGCGTGAGCAGTCCCGTGGTGGCAGCGCATCTTCCAAGGACGGCAAGACTGCCGTGGCCGACCGCTCGACCGGCCGTGCCGCCAAGGTGCAGGATCCTCTCGAGTATACTGGCGGTCTGAGTGGAGCGCGCACTCTGCGTGAAATCACTCTGTCAGAGCCCATCCGTTACGCTCAGGGCGATGCCGTTGAGAAGTGGCTAAATACTGTTCTGTGCCTAGACGCCAAGCTTCCGCGTGCCCAGGGCGGCAGCCCGGCCCCTTCGTCTTGCGAGCTGCTGCAGGTCAACCGCGACACGCTCTTCTCCTTCCACGCCGTGTCGGAGCGCTTCCTCCAGCAAATGGTTGCCCTTTACGTTTCCAGCCACTACAAGAACACCCCCGACGACCTGCAGCTGATGAGCGACGCCCCCGCCCACGAGCTGTTTGTCCTTGTGCCTCCCATCTCCGAAGATAGCAGTCGCCTCCCCGAGCCGTTGTGTGTCATCCAGGTCGCCCTCGAAGGTCGTATCAGCCGCTCAAGCGTTCTGAATGCCCTCAGCCGCGGCACACGCCCGGCTGGTGACCTGATCCCCTGGCTGGTCAGCCAGCAGTTCCAGGACGACGGTTTTGCTTCGCTGTCTGGTGCACGTATTGTGCGCATTGCTACCAACCCCAACTACGTTCGCAGCGGCTACGGTGCCCGTGCCCTGGAACTGCTCTGCGACCACTACGGCGGCAAGTTCACAAGCCTGTCAGAGGCCGAGCTCGAGAATCTGGAGAACCACGGCGCGCCCACAATGAAGCGCGTCACCGATGCCGAGCTGGCCAAGTCTTCGCTGCTCGAGGACGACGACGTCAAGGTGCGCGACATCCAGTCGATGCCGCCGCTGTTCTCGCGCCTGTCCGAGAGCCGCCCGCCGGCTCTCGACTACGTTGGCGTCAGCTACGGCCTGACGGGCGAGCTACTCAAGTTCTGGAAGCGCGCCTCGTTTGCGCCGGTGTACCTGCGCCAGACGGCCAACGAGCTGACTGGCGAGCACACATGCGTGATGCTGCGGCCGCTGGAGTCTAGCGCCACGAGCGGCGACCCGTCGTGGCTGGGCGCCTTTTCGCGCGATTTCCACCGCCGCTACCTGTCGCTGCTGTCCTACCAGTTCCGCGACTTCAGCTCCGTGTTTGCCCTGAGCGTCAGCGAGGCGGCACGCATTGGCGCCACACGGTTCGCCGACCAGGAGGATGCTGCGCCGCCGGCCCTGACCAAGGCCGAGCTGGACGCTCTTCTGACACCGTTTGACCTCAAGCGTCTCGAGTCGTACGCCAACAACATGCTCGACTACCACCTGATTCTGGACCTGGTGCCCACCGTCGCACACCTCTACTTTACGGGCAAGCTGGGCGCGCCCAAGCTGACGGGTATTGTTGCCTCGGCCGCTAACGGCGACGTCAATAACAACAAGGCCGGCGTCGAGCTCACGGGCGTCATGCAGGGCATCCTGCTCGGCATTGGTTTGCAGCGCAAGGACATGGATACTGTCTCGGCCGATCTGACGCTGCCTGTGTCGCAGCTGATGGCCATGTTCATCAAGATTCTTCGCAAAGTCACGACTCACTTTGCCACCATTGTCGCTGCCGCCGTCGATGCCGATATGCCGCGCCCCAAGCGCGGTCCTATCGTGTCACGGGCCAATGCTAGTGGTGTGCACGACGATGAGGTTGTCGACGACAAGTTCAACCCGATGACGCTGTCGATCCACGACGAGCTCAACGCCAAGGATGCCGATGAGGAGGAGGAAGTTGACAGCGACGACGAGGACCAGGAAAAGGTCCGCCGGCGCAAGCAACGTGAGCTCATCAACGCACTGCCCCTCGACCAGTACGAAGTCGAAGAGGCCGACGTGCCGGGCTGGGAGGAGGCAGAGCGGCAAGTGGCCGCTGCCGTGCAGAACGGCGGCAAGAAAAAGGGTGGCAGCAGCACAACAGTGAGCATCAAGAGCAGCAAGGCGCCGTCGTCCAAGCGGAAGCCGGGCGATACGACCGTCGCCGAGGTGTACGATGAGGCTTTTGGCGAGAAGAAGAAGAAGAAGCGGCGGCACTGAGCTGTGAGGCTCAATGGATCGAGTCCTTTTGGCGAACGGGAGTTGATAACGCGTGATATTTGACAACAAAAATTTGGAAGAGCATGGGCTTTGTATATATAGACAATTAGGATGCGTTTTGCTTTGTTATTTTGTGCCATAGTTGTTACACGGTTTAATTGCATTGGATTTTGGCATATTGTTTTGAGTCCGTGGACAAGTTCCTGCCTTTTGTGTTGTTTGTGCATGTAACGATCGCTCTTGCCTTGTTGTTGCTCTTTCCTCGCGATCGCGAACGGAGCAAATCAGAAAAGGGGTAAAGGCGTTCCTGCCCGTTTTTTTGCGAGGCCGGCTCTTTCCCCAAAAGGAAACTTTTTTATTAGTGGATCAGCCTCTCCACAGTGCCCATTCTTCTGCTATCTGCGGGCTTTTAAAGTTAAATTAGGGGGGTTGAGGGAAAAAGAATGTCGTATTTTGGCAGGTGCGAGCCAATGCAAGGCGCGCCTTCTGTACCGCGACCCCGGTTTTTGAAGAGAGAAAAAGAAGGGAAGGAGGCAAGCTCGCAAGTCAACGCAAAGAAGGGACGAAAGACGGCAGGAACGCTACGCTATTTCGACCTGGGACCTCAGGGCCTTGTTTTTCTTCCCGTCTTGTCTCTCCTTCTTCTCCCTCGTTTTTGTGCTTCGTTGCTTTGCGTTCTTCACGTCTTCCGCTCCCTTTCGCCTCGCCCCTTGCTTTTGCTGCTCTTTTGCTTTCCGTCTGCATCGATGCCAGCTCGCACTCATTGAGTCTGCCGCATCATACACTCTTTTATTGCAGCTCGTTCCCGGCCTTCTTTCTTGGCCCTTATCTTTTTTGCTTCTTCAAGCACGTCCTTCGTTTGGCAGCATCATCACGACCAAAACACGTTGATATCGACGCGTCTTTCTTCTCGACCTTCTCTATAACACGCCAAATCGACTCTGTTTATTGACCGTCCGCATCTCGCGTCTCACACGAACCTTTATTGAACGACGCCCCTCGTTCTTTATCCTTGACCTTGATCCTCGATTTTAATCCTCCATCCTCGACTCTCAGAATGTCTTTATACCGCCGTCTGCTGGCTGCCATGCTGGCTGCGGCCAGCGTCGTCCACGCCTCGCCTGCACCAGTCCCGGCCCCGGCCGCTGACACCACAACTGCCGCCTTGGCGCCAACCGATGCTTGGGTTTCTGTCGGCAGTGATGGCACTGCCAAGACCATCACGCCCCAATTGACGACGATTAGCGGCACGCCCACTGTCATCTCGGCCAAGCCCACCACCAGCGGCACGGCCACGACCACCGAGCAGCCCGAGGCCACGGCCACCAACGGCGCGGGCTCGTTCCCTGTCTGCAACAACGTCGACGGCAATTGGGCACCATTCTGTGCTCCATCCAACGGCAGCACTCTGAACCCGGGCACCACATACTACAGTAAGTCTTTAAGCGCAGTGACAGTGGGCAGACATATTGAAAAGAATCCGAAAATTGATGGCACGGACTAACACCTGCAGTCACCTGGGACCCCAAGTTCTTCTCGGCAGCACCCAACACGACCGTCATCATCACGGGCAACTTTTTCAACGAGACCTCCGGCGCCATCACGACTCAGGCCTTTTCGTCCAACACGCTTGCCGCCGGCTGGTCCTTTTACGCCTGGGATGTTGAGAAGGACCTGCTCAACGGCGGTTCGGGCGTCGACATTCGCCTCTCGCTCGCCTATCTCTCGACCGGCAACACCAGCTCGCACATTGCTGGCCCTGTCGTTACTGTGGCCAACCCGGAGCCGTACCGCCAGGAGCCTGCGTCTGCACCCAAGGGTGCTGCCCTCTACATTGGTCTGCCGTGCATTCTGGGCTTCATTGCCCTGATGCTCATCGGCACATGCATTTGGAACCACCGCACGCGGCGTATTGGTCTCGGCAACGTCATGAGCCGTTCTCGCTTCGGCAAGCTGGGCGAGCTTGGCCGTCCCAAGGGCTATGGTGTGCGCAAGTCGCGCCGCCAGCGCGTGGGTGCCGTCAACCTGGACAGCAAGGACGCCATTGATCTGCAGAACCGCGAGGCAGCAGCCCGTCGGAATGGTGGAAATGGCAGCGGCAGCAACAACGACAACGGCGACAGCTACGACGACTTTGGCATGTCGTGGTCCAACACCAACGTCGGCCGTGAGCCGTCGTCGCCCTATGCCGACTCGCCGCGCGACAAGACCGGCCCTCCTACTCTGACGCTGTCGGGCGATCATTGGGAGGCTCCGGGCCGTCCTCGCCGTGACAGCGACTCGCTCGGCAGCCTGGCGGGCACGCCGACAGACGATCAGTTCGGCGACTCCCATCGGCCACGGACAGCCCGCGGCGAGGGCAACAACGGCAGAAGCGGCAACGCCTTCCGTGACGAGCTTCAGCGGCAGAAGCAGCAGGACAATCTTATTTGAAATATAATAGGTTGTTAGGAAAGAGTCAAGTGAAATGTTGTCGGTCATTTCCTAATTAATGATACACAAGGAAAAGGTCCAAGGAGATGACTATGACGGAGCCCGAGTACGACGTTTCTCAGTATATATTGAACCATTTATGACCGAAATAATATCAAATTGTTTATTGAAGATTAACGGCAGTCGACCGAGTAAAGACGAGACGACTCTCAATTACTATTAAAAATTACCAGTGAAAGACACCCGGATATAAATAAGATCGAATGAGGTACAAAATCAAACCAAAACAATCCAATTTCAAAATCAAAATCAAAACCCAAATCCAAACTCAAACTCAACTTTTCAGCCTCTCGCCACAACTATCTCATCTCCTCTCCACTTATGCCCACGACAGCATCCACTTACCGTTCCAGGGGCCAGAGCTCGTGCTGTTCTGCAGACCGGTGACCTGGAGAAGCTGGGTACCGCTGCCATAGGTCCACTGGCCGCTGCCAAGAGCTGTGCCGTTCCACGAGACCTTCGAAGGCTGGCTGGTGACGCCCATGACAGTCACGTTGGCTAGGGCGGGCTGGCCGCCGGTGCTGCCACTGCCACTGCTAGAACCGCCGCTGGACGATGTGCTGTTGGAGCTGGAGCTGCCGTTGGAGCTGCTGTTGGAGCTTCCGCCGGTGCTGGTGGGGGTAAAGGTGAAGTTGCCCGTGGAGGTGGCCGTCAGCTGGCCCGAAGACACGGAGAACTGCACCCAAGTCGTTGCGTTGGGCTGCACGCTCTCACCGTCGTCGAGGTACAGCTTGCCGGAAGCCGAACCGTTGGCGTCGAGGGCGACAAGCAGACTCCAGTCGTTGGCGCGCGACTCGGCGGTCGTCATTCCAGGTTTCTGCATGGGCAGGACGTAACCGCCACGAACATAGACCGGGATGTGGCCAAGAGGCGCGTCGATGGTGACGTTGTTGCCGGGTGTCAGCCATGACGAGTCGACGGCGGTCTGATTGTACCAGTCGTACCACAGCGTGCCAGAAGAAGAAGACGAAGACGAACCAGAACCAGACCCAGACGAGCCGGACGGTGAGGTTGAGTTGGAAGACGTCGAATTTGAGGCGCGGATCACGAGACCAGACGAGGACGATGCCGAAGGAGAAGCCGATGTGGCTGTAGACGAAGCGCCACCCGAAGAAGATGAGGCGCCAGAGGATGATGATGATGCACCTGAAGACGAAGACGAGGCAGCCGAAGACGACGCGCCCGAAGACGAGGCTGAGGACGACCCAGATGCCGCCGACGACGAAGGTGACGAAGACGAAGGCGGCAGTGTGGAAGACCCTGAGCCAGCAGCACCAGTAGAGCTGCTGCCACCTGCGCCGACACCGCCAGCGCCGCCAGTGCTGTTGCCGCCGCCGCTGGTACCATTGCCGCCGCCGCTTCCGCCGCCAGAGCTGCCGCTTCCGCCGCCACTGCCACCCGGGAACACGCCGTTGACAGTCGTTGCGCCCTGCTCGAGACACGGGGTAATCATCAGGGCCGGGCCCAGCATGAACTGGTGGTCAGCGTTGGCCAGCCAAGGCTCGTTGGGGAACTCCCAGGCCAGAGCACGCATGACAGTCTCGCCAGAGTCGTGGGCATCGGCAAAGAGCGTGTACATGTACGGCAGCAGGCTGTAGCGGATGTCCATGGCAGTGCGCGAGGCCTTGGCGACCGTCTCCCAGACATAGGGCTCCTGAGAGATGGTGCTCAGCGTGTTGTGGTTGCGGTAGAAGGGGAAGAAGGCCGACAGCTGCATCCAGCGCGCGCACAGTTCCATATCCGAGTTGCCGTTGAAACCACAGGTATCGACGCCAAACATGGGGATGCCGAACACGGAGAAGGACAGCGCCTGGGAGATGGAAAAGACCATGTAGGCCCACAGACTAGCATTGTCGCCGCCCCAGTGGCCAGCCCACTTGCCAGAGCCGGGGAACGTCGAGCGGCCGATGATGAAGGGACGCTTGCCGGGGAAAATAGCCAGCAGGGCGTTGTATGTGGCATTCAGAATCTGGTGGCCAAACAGGTTGTGGGTGTCGTACTCGAGCACGCCGCCATGATGCGTTGCGTTGGGGCTGACGGCGTGGACGGCAAGGTCGCCCTGGATATTGTTGATGACGTAGGGCGGGTAGTTGACGTTTCGGCTGCCAGGTGTGGCCGACGTGCGCAGGTAGCTGGTGCTGGAGGAAGACGACGAAGACGTCGAAGTCGCAGAAGCCTGAGCCGAGGACATGGACGAGATCGACGAGGCCTCGGTTCTGTTGGTGATATTGAAGCCCTCGGGGTAGTCAAGGATCAGGTTGTTGGGCTCGCCGGGCAGCTGGAAGCTGGGATGGACAGGATTGAGCGTCAGATTGTTGCTGCCGCACGAACCGGTGCAGAAGGACGAGACCTCGGACATGTCGATCCAGATGCCGTCGAAGGACACGTTCTTGTGCCAGTTGACCATCTCATTGGTCCACCAGTCGAAGGCGCCAGTTCCGTTCAGGACGGCGCCGATCCAGTCGGGGAAGACCGTGTAGCCGGGCCAGACCTGCCCGACGTAGAGCGAGCCGTTGGGGTTGAGCATGAACGCATCAGCAGCGACACCACGGTCGTACACCGGGTAAGCGTCACTCTGGTTGTTTGGGTTGGGCACATAGATGGCCGAGTCGACAATCGGAACATAGTGCTGGCCATTGGCGTGCAGACGCTCGAGGAACTGGGCGCCTTCAGAGTAGCCGAAGCGGGACTGGTCGTTGTCAAAGTCGCGGTACTGGTTCATGTAGTCAATGTCCGTCCAGATGGTCTCCAGCGGGATGTCGGCGGCCTTGAAGTTGTCGACGACGTCCTGCAGCTCGGTCCAGTTCTGGTAGCCCCAGCGGCTCTGGTGGTAGCCAAACGCGAAGTACTGCTGCATGGCGGGCAGGCCGACAGTGGTCTGCTGGTAGGACTTCATGACATCGGGGGCCGAGGGACCAGAGTAGAAGTACAGATCGATCTCGCCGCCGAGCACACGCCAGGTAATGTTGGATTCGCGAAGGAGGACTTCCTGGGGATGGGCATTTCGGAGGAAGACGCCGTGAGTATATGACTCGTACTCGGTGGTCGACGAGTTGGACGACGATGACGAATTGGATGAAGACGACGAGTTGCCGGCCCTGCCCAGATTGGCGTACGCTCTCGAGCTGAAGTTGGTGCTGGCCGTGCCATTGCCGCCGGACGCAGTGCCGTTACTGCTACCACCACCGCCAGTAGTGCTGTTTCCACCACTGGCACCGCCGCCAGAAGTTGTACCGTTGCTGCCACTGCTGCCACTGCTTCCACTGCCGCCGCTGCTTCCAGCGCCACTGGCTGTCGCATTGGCGACATACTCGCCCGTGGCCTTGTCAAAGTAGCGAGTGTCCAGGTAGAATGGATGGCTGCCGTAGATGTTGCCGTCGATCGGATCGCCAGCATCGGCCGCAAAGATGGTGCGCGTCAGGTTGTTACCGAGACGGAAGCCGTGGATAACTTCGCCGAGGCCGTACAGATTGTAGTTCTCGGGCAACGGCGACACAAACTCGATAAACTGGTCCTCGTACACAAGCTTGGTGCCGTTGGTTGAGAAGAGAACGTCTCCAGTCGAGTTGCGCGTGAGGGTGAAGCCAAACGTGGGCGAGTTAGACCAGCTGAACGTCAAGTCCGACTCAGTCAGAGAGCCTCCAGAGCCAGCGTGCTGCTGGGCTTCGCGGCGGCTCAACTGGGGGAACTGGCTGGTTCTCTTGCCAAACTTGGAGCCGCCTGATGTCCCGCCAGTCGAGTTTGATGTGGGCTGGGACGACGGCGAGTAGGTTCCCGACGGCTTGGGCACCAGGGCCTCGGGAAGATCAAACCAGGTCGAGTTCTCCGGGCCGATATAGCGGGGCGCGATGTTGACACGAACACGGTCAGAAGCCTGCTGCTCGACGGTCAAAACCAGGTGCTCAATGTCGTTGCCGTAAACGTTGCACGGGTCGCCAGCAAGATCCAGATAGGCAGTGAAGGTCGTGCCAACGCCCGGCGCAGTGGTATTGCCGCCAGCCTTGGGAGCAGCACCACCGGCACCACCACCTGAAGTCGTAGAGTTGCCGCCGCCGCCGCCACCGGAAGTGGTTGAGTTACCACCCGAGGCAGTCGAGTTGCTGTCTCTGCCGTTGAGGCCGTGGACGTTGGCGCTGAAGCGGTCATAGTGGCTGTCCTGGTAGTGGCTTCCGGTTGAGCTATTGCCGCTGCTGCCGCCAGCGCCGCCGCCAGTCGACGTGCCGTTTCCGGCTCCACCGGCACCAGACGTGCTGTTGCTGCCACCAGCGCCGCCAGCACCGCCGCTGGATGTCACCACTGTCGCAATGTAGCCAGGGCACACATTCTGCGGGTCAATGGCCTCGGGATCGTTGATCCAGGGAAGCACGTTCTGGCCGAGAGAAGCCTCTTCGGGAACAGTGAACATGGCACCGGCAGCCGAGCTCGTAGCAGTGGCTGTGCCATTGGCCGTGCTGTTGCCGGAGCTTGTGCCATTGCCAGAGCCACCGGCGCCTCCGGCACCTCCTGTGCTGTTTCCAGCCCCAGTTCCGTTGCCGGCGCCTGTCCCATTGGCAGCAGCAAGCCATTGCGGATTGCCATATGTGGCGGCGGGCGGCGGCGAGGCACAGAGGCCCGCGGCCGCCCACCAAGCACCGGCCAGTACGAGAGACGTAGTGACCATGCTTGTATGCGCGAAGAGGTCGATATGCAGTGGTAGTTGTCGCGATGCTATCTCGAAAAGTAGTGAAGAGAAGATATGTGATGATGCGTGATACGGGGATAAAAGAGCTGATGAACTCGAAGCTGTGTCTCAAACCGAGTGTAACGGTGATACAGGTGATGGAAAGCGGCGGGAAAGGCGGGATGAAAACTCTAAATAGTGTCAAAAGAAAGCCCCTTCAGCAGCTGGGAAACAGCTTGGACTCACCATCGGAGCAAGAAAAGCAGAGCAATCAGCCTATGCAAGGCAAGGGCGCACGTACAGCCGTGCTGCATCGTTTCCTGTTCTTCGGCCTATTTCGGCGGCATCCGGCAGGGCATGCAGTCATCATCGCCACCAAGGAACCGCACCCAGGCTGGACGATCGAGACAAGATCGAGTACCCTCAGAGTACAAGCGCTTTTGTGCCGGCCGAGAGCTGCGCTATAGTATGCCATCCGGTGCATCCTTGTGTAATTGAGGGAGATCGAGTGCAAGTGTGTGCGCTGGAGCACTAGTAGTCGCGTACTTTGCGCGGGCTATCGACGGTGGTTGGTAGTCGTTCAATGTACTTCCTTTGTTCATTGTTGTGTTTGGGCATCGGATGACGACACCATTTTTGGTGGAAGTTCGCAGCTGCGGGATGTAGGTGAAATCCCTCTTTTTGCGCCTGCTGTTTAACCGTTGTATGCCCGGTGTCTCCTTCCCATTAAGGTTATTTTTTTTTGTTTTCCTGCCCCTCGAGCCCCTTTTCTTTTCCTCGGTGGCTCCTTCCTACAACGTCCACTTGGACCATCATGTGGCAAGTACGATGCACGACCATCGTCGTGATACAAGAGGGAAGAACAGCCAATGTGATGCGCGCCTTCCTAAGCGACGAGCTTCATCTTCGTCTACCATTTTGTCTGGAAGTTGCGAAAATCAGTGTACATAAGGAATTACGCCAGGTCCTTTGGAGGGGTAATGCACGGGAGATGAAGATTTTTCAGTGTGTTACTCATGCGGTAGCGACGGCGACGACTGGTATCATAGCTTGTAGCTCATAGCTTGGAGCTTAATATCGCTTGTAGCTTGCTGCGCGCTGTAGATGCTGTATTACACTTCATTGGTGGTGCAGAATTCGTGGCACGTGACCGTGTAAGTCGTGTAAGTCATGGAAGTTAGTCTCACGGTGGATGAAATGAGAAACTCATAATTATGAGATGAATTGTGAGATCAAAGATAGGATGAAACCTTCAAAGTAGTCGGCCCGTAAACAATGGACAACCCAAGTAAAATCATACAAGTAGAGAACGCTTGTTCTGTTGATCTTCGTTTTGCGTTTTTTGATAAGTCAACCCTATTAGCATTGATTAGCAGATGATAGGATAAAAGACGACAATACAACAGTACAGCCTCCGCCGGACGTGATGCGCAACAAAGGTCCTGGATCGGCGTTGAATCGGAGTCCGGGGTCCCCATCCGTCACTTCAAAATCAAGTGGGGCCGGGCGCTTGCCGATCACAAGGCCGAGAGAAAATAGCAGAGTAATACGGAGTACGACGTACTTGCGGAGCAGTAGCTCGACGGGCTCGAGTGGTGGAGTGACAGATAACGGGGCTGTCCGTACGGCGTAGCCCATAGCTGATCTGCAGTCAACATTGAGAGAGGCTGACAGAGGTCAGCAATGGAGGCAATATTCTCCTGTTCTGACGCCGAATGAGACGCAAAAAGGGGAGACGATGCTACCCCACAAACTCCCTTTTCAGTGGTACCAGACCAAACAAAACAATGGGGAATCGGCCCTGCAGAAATGATCGCAGAAAAAGTCGCATGCAACAGAATGCACGCTGGGAAATCGTGTCGCATGCCGTTGCAAAAAGGAACACACTCCGTCGTCTTCTTATCAGAATAAGGTTAGCAGCATACGCCTGCCATGCAGCATGAAAAGAAGAAAAAAGCAACAAAGGGCCGATCAGAAAGAGGGGTGGTGGCTGCCAGGTGGACATGGGGGAGACTGGAGACTCCACTCACACGCATTTGCGGTCATCTTCCCCAGAATTGTCATGTTGGTGTGAGAAGCGAGCTCCTTAAGCGACTGTGGTGGATTTGTATGGGTGGTCCCAAAGCGCACTCTTTTCCTTGCTTCGTGATTGCTGACCGAATGGCGGTCGATTACCACAAAGACAATATCAGAGAGCAATGTGGACGGTAGGGGAAACGCGAAGAAGCGAAAACCTGCAGCATAGCTTGTCGCGATCTTGGTTCTGCCAATCTTCAAAGGTCGTGTGTGAGAGCTAAGAACCGCATGAAGACCGGGCGTGCGTCGGCCATATCTTGAATTTCTTTCTCCAGGCCTGCCCTTTTCCCTTTCCGGTCTTGCTTCTCCAGATTACCTCCAGTTTTTTGGCATCGTCAACCTCCACACCTTGGTTTTCCAAGGGGGCTCAGTTAACGGCTTTCGTGGGTCCGCTCGTCGTATGGGCGTGTATATGTGGGCACGGCGGTGGTGTGTAGCATACGCGTTTAGTGACAGATGCTCTCCTGTCAAGTGTCGGGCCTTGCAGAAGCTGGAGAAAGTTTCACCGTCTGCATCTCGCTAAAATCAACCTGTTGTTCGGCTGTGATAATGCATGCGAAGCATAAAAATAGGACCGATGGTTGATGCGAGTATCTGAGCATTTTGAAGAATGGTCTTGGGTACGACGTTCCAGCGACGACGAGAGTAAGAAGAGCCGACGTGCAGGGCTCAGCAATGCCTGCCAGCGTCACATCAGGGGGTTGTGAAGAGTGTTAACCACATGGAGGAAACTCGGTCGAGGGTCAGTCAATGTAGAAAAAAGAAACCCACGTCAACAAAGAGAGAGGCTGGAAGACCACCAGTACATACCTTGTTTGGGGAAAGCGGCAGTCGATGTACGATACACGCCGGCCGCAGAGCGCTGAGCACAGGCCTCAACGGCCCGTTTAGAGAAAAATCAGATCCGGCCTTGGCTACGGGCCGGAGACGTCGGCAAGGCGTTGACAGGGGGCGGAGAAGCGACCGGTTATTGCCTCATTATTCTCAACAGATAGAGAGGCAGTTGTAATGGAGCGTTGTTGGATCCAGCCTCGTTTCCTTTTTTCACTCCACCTTCTTCATTGTTTTCTGGGACGTGTACGACGTATGGAGTAGTACCTTATACTTGCATGTGGTTCGCCTTGGTGATAGGTCTGTATGAGATTCCAAAAGCTGCTCCATGAACATACGGCCCATGCCCTGTCAATATGTCTGCCCGAGAATGTGGAACGGCTGCACAAGCGAACAACGACCTGTGACGATCATACTCTGTCCACGGTCAGTAAATAAGTATGCATTAAAAAAGAATAAAAAAACAGGAGATAAAATCATCGATAAATTATTTCACGACAACTCACCTAAACGGTGCCAGATCGAACCTCCGTTACGGCGAGTCTCTCGGCAGACAAGTGCTTGATGCTTCTCGGTTGTTGGTATCGATGGCTTTTCGCCGGTTGGCGGCCGTAGTTGTGCCGCAGTCGACCAGTCTCTACCAATAATCAAAACAGATACGTCATATAGACAGTGAGTATTTCAAAATGTATGTGGATTTGACTATCCAAAAAGCACAGAAACAATACAACAGGTTCGTGAGCCCAAAAGCAGCTTGCCTCCAATTATCCAGTAGCCAAGTGTCTCAGAATGATGGTATATTTCCAAAAGGTCCCGAGTGTGGAACTGTTGTTGATATGAGAGTGTGAATATGCAAAAGAGAGGTATCCAGAACAGAGATGAAGAAGACATGTGAAAACTGTATCAACCCAACGCAAAACAATAATGCTTTCGTGAAAGGCTATGTGCTTGCGTCCACTCGTTGTGTTGCGGTATGTCGTGTGTGTGCATGTCGGAAGGGTGTTCAGTCCCAAGAGCACAAAAACATAATATCCAAAAATAAAAATTCGACAAAAGGTTGATGATAATAGGTAGTAGTATTGTGAGCCTCCAAATCCTCCCAATTGATTCGCCCAAAAAAACTCCTTTGAGATCATGAAAAACTCCAACGCTGAAAAGTCCCAAAAATATAATTAATGAAAAGATGACATAGAAAAAGTATGAACGAGGCAAAGAAAGGCTCGCTCAAAGAAACAGGAAGCAGAAGTAGCTATACGGGATATAGGGGAATAAGATAGTAGTGCAGTATTGCAACGTGTGGGTATGTTGATGCAGAAAAATGACAACAGTAAACAAGGAGATATAATCCAAGTAAACGCAACAAAAAAAGGAAGATATTGTAGAGAGCGCGAAAAGGTATATGACCCCAGTTTTAATTTCGCCCGTACCGATAAAACCCAGACGTAGATGATGACAGAATAAATAAAGAGTGTAAAAGAACAGCACGCTTTGTCGTTTTGCGCAAGATGTAAAAGAAGAATTAGGGTATATAGTTTAGCAAAAAGATTCGTTTCGATCAGGAAAAGAAGAGCGCAGTCATAGTCGATGTCGCTTCTTTGAAATTAATAAGACAAGTCAACATGTGCCATGGAGGCCAGCATCTTGTTGTCAGCATCGGACGACGATGATGACGAGACTGCTGTTGTTGAGGATGTGCTTGTGCTGATCGTATCCGAGCGTGCTGTTGCTGTTGGTGCGAGGTTGTTTGGTGGTCTGTGTGGGTTGTTTTGCCGGTAGGCGGCAGCGGGGGCTGCCGGGGTATTATCGTATGATATTGGCGGTGCAACAGTATCTGCTGCTGCTCCCGCATGAGCTGTGTATTGCGGCGGTGCGTCGCTGTGGCCATCACTATCGTGGCCCGTCTGGCTGCCGTTGTCACTCAACTCTTCTGGCGGGATGCCACTTTCGGAGAAGCCAAAGTCGCGCATCTGCTGGAAGCTCCAGCTTGGCTCAAACGACTTGCTCTTCCATGCCTTGGGCACTCGCTCGTACATCTCGTCAATCTGCTCAAGACTGATCTTGCTCGTCTCGTACACCATAAAGTACACAAAGGCGATAGCAACAATACAGAAAGAGCCCCAGACAAAGAAGACACGGGTGCCGAGCTGTGCCGAGCCCTGGCCGTCGCCAGCCATGAAAGGCGAACCGTAGGCAATGCCAAAGTTCAGCACCCAGTTCGCGGCAGTCGACATGGACATGGACTTGGCACGGACCTTCAGGGGATAGATCTCCGAGGTCACGACCCAGGCCACAGGGCCCCATGATGCGGCAAAGAAGAAGATGTAGATGGCCACAAAGATGACGAGGATCTGCATCGAAGTCTCGGCCATGTCTTTGGGCGCAGCTGCACCGAAAGATGCGATCAAGAGTTGGCTAACAGCCATGCCGGCGGCACCAATCATAAGCAGGTTGCGCCGGCCCCAGGACTCGACCACAAACAGGCCTGGGATCGTGGAGACCGAGTTGACGATGCTGATAATCAGCGAAACAGTAAAGGCATTGCCAATACCTGCCTGCCGGAAATAGCTGGTGCCATAATACATAATAAAATTGACACCGGTCAGCTGTTGCAGGATCTGCAGGACGCAGCCTGTCAGGGTGCGCCGACCAAGGTGAGGCGAGCCGAAGAAAGCGTCCCGGTAGGTGTCGGGACCGAGGGCCATCTCGTACTCGTGGTTGGCAATGATCTCGGCCAGCTCTTCAACAAGTGCCGGATGAGTAATATCGAGGCGACGAAGCCGGCTCAGCGACAGAGCGGCGGCCTCCTTCTGGCCTGTCTTCACGAGATAGCGAGGCGTCTCGGGAAGAACAAGCAGACCCAAAGACAGGACACATGCCCATGTCAGTTGCAGGCCCATAGGAATACGGTAGGCGGCGGCGCCATGCATCTTGTAGGTCAAAATGTTGACGACAGAGGCGGCCAAAAGGCCGATGGTGATGAAAAGTTGATAGGCGCACACAAGGGTACCACGAATCCACTTGGGTGCCATTTCAGACTGGTAAAGCGGCACGAGAACCGATATTGTTCCAACACCAACGCCAGCAAAGAATCTATAGCATGTTAAGGGGTGGCCGAGGAAGGAGGACAATGCCGTGACAGCAAGACGACATGGATATGGTCAAGGCAGAACGTACCTTCCGACGAGCAGTGTCGGTATGTTTGCAGAGCAGATCTGGAAGATGGCGCCAAAGACGAAAACGCCCACGGACGCGATCAGAGATTTACGACGACCAAAGTAGTCGCCAGTCGGCGCGGCCAGGAGAGCGCCGACGACAGTGCCGACACTCAGCATGGCAATGATGATGGCCTGGTCGCTGACAGGTAATGTTGGTGGTATTGAGTCCGGTGTGCGAACGGTCTGGCCGTTGTCTGCGAACTGATACAGGAACGAGTCCATAGCGAGAATGCCGTTAATGGTGCCGGTATCGTATCCGAAGAGAAGGCCGCCGGTTGCGACGAAGAACCCGACCATTATTGCCTGCGCTGAGGAGCCGGCAATATTGTCGGGCCTTCGCCAGCCCATGGCGAAGACCGCCATGGCGAAGGGGGCGGCAGAAGAGCACCGACGGTGAGAGTGACGTCGTAGACGGGGCGTGCGTTACGGCAAACTGTCAACGCGCGACAAGAAGACGCCGTTCACCAATGCGTTCGGGGTCGTCGCGACAAAGATGCCGGATGGATGCCTACAATTGTCGTGATGTTCGTGCTGGTTGTAGACGTGAGGTGCGGCGGGTGGAAATCCGCATCGAGGAGGACGGCGAAAGAATGTCCAGTTCGTTTGTGAGAAAGAAAATGTCGTTCAGTGTCGTCGAGATGGTAGCCGGGATCGCCACAAGAAACGCCTGAGCGTCGGGTCGTGCAAACAAGTCGTTGAAATGGCGTCGAGATGTCGTCGGAGAGGTCGTCGAAGTTGTCGTCGTGGGACAGATCCAGTCGTCGAGTACTGAAAAGTTCGAAATTCGAGTTAAAAAGAATGTTAAAAATCCGATTTGCCGTTAAGTTCCTTACAACGCCGCGTTCGTTTGTCGTTTCCTGTACACCTGACTCGTCAGGGTTCGTTTGTCGAGTCCTTCGATCTGATTCTCCCAAGGGCGAAAAGAGAGAGGTTGAAAGTAACGTGGTGACAGAGGGTTGAGGCTCTCTTGTTGTGACAAGCAAAGGGCGAGCGTTGTTGCCGATCGTTTGCGAGTTTGATTGCCGAAAAAAGAGGAGCCGGAAAAGAGAGGCGAGCGAAACAGAGAGGGCGAGACTGCCAGAGGCTAGGACATGTCGAATGTCGTTGCGATGAAAGAACGTTCTCTGGAAATACAAGGGCAAAACACGAAGCCCAAAATTTGCCAAAAGAACAGGATATGAGAGAGAGAAAGGTGGATGTGGATGCGAGAAAAGTGGAAGGGGTGTGGCGGTTGGTTGAAGGAAGAGTCGTGGAAGGAAAGAGGACGGGAAAAGAGGAGAAGGGGCGGACGGGGTTTGACTGGGGAAGGAGTCGAGTGCAACAGCCACGAGAGTGTGTGGGAAGGAACACCACCCAGATGTGAGGAAACAGCGACTGGGGTGAGGGAAAAGAGGAGAGGCAGGAGCGAAGGACAGGGCGAGGCCAGCCTGAAGAAGGAGCGACGAGAAAAAGAGGAGAGAAAAAGAGAGAGCCAGAAGAGCGAAAACAGCGCCAGGAACTATCCGCTTTTTTTTGAAATGGGTGGGCGCGGCGCCCAGAGTTGAAGGGGCAGTGGAAGAAAAAGAAAGAAAAGACTGGTTTTAGTGGCAGGCGACGTCTATGGTGGTTCGGGGATGGTGCGTGCAGTTTGTGGGTGGTTGTGGGTGTGTGGGTAATCATAAAGTGGGGCCAGGGAGGGAAGGAGGAGAAGCGACAACGCCCACAAAGGTCACCAAGACACCAATAGTGGAAAGTGCAGGCTGGGCGAGTTGTGATGAGCCTGAGAAAAGTGAGACTGGGAAAGAGCAGAATGGCAGGAGGAACCGGGAGACAGGAGAAGGGAAGGAAAGAGAGAAGCAACAAGACAACTCAAGATGAGGAGGCCAAGACGAGGGCAAGGAGCCAAAGAAGGAGCCAGGAAGGAGCGGACCAGGGGTGGATTGGCTGGTGACAGGCTCGACAGGCAGGCTGCAGGGCGACAGGGCAGGGGCCGCTTTGCCACTGAACGAACGGCCTACAGCGCTCTGTCAACTGGCTCAGTGGCCTCAGCCCCTAGAAGGACCCAAGAACACTTTGTACTGGGTACTTGGGAACGAGAAGACGTGCGCCGTTTGACCCTCTCTGGCGTGGCGGCGCCCTAGCCCCCTTGGCGTGTTGGCCCTGTCTCCCCCAGACAAAAATGGCACAGCCAGCCAATGTAAGATTTTAGCATTTCTTTTTACATTAAATTTAATTCATTTGCCTGGGGGAGCCACCATCTTCCTGAGCGGCAGGTACTTTGTACTCTGTACCCTGTACCCCCCCGTACCTTCCTCCCCTTGGCCGTCCACGGAAAGGGGAGAAAGGGTGGGTCACAACGCGCTTCCATTGGCCCATGTGTCTGGAAGGACCCACATAGCTTGCTCGCTTTCTCTCATCTCTTTCTCTTCGTCGTCCTCTCTCCTCTTTCTGCCTTTTCGTTCTCTGTCTTGTCGTCTTTTGCTTTTCTGCGTTTCGTCCGACAGCATCACCCACCCGCCGAAAATGCACCAAAAAGGAACAGTGCCTGGGATCCGGGCCAAGGCCCTACAGAATGAAGGGAAAGCGCGAATGCAGGACCAGCATGAGAGGCACGAAAAGTGGATGTGCAGCAATCAAAAGACGGAGGGTCAAGTCGAATTACCTGTCTGAATGGCGTCTGGTGATATTCTTCTGTTGGCTTGGGGGCAGAGGTCGAAGGGACATGCTGCTGAGCCAAGGATACTTTCTGTCGGCACTCGAATACGGTGCGTTGGCGTGTTCCTTCGCTTGTATCAGATACGAGACGGCGTCTTCTGCCAGGCCGTTGCGGTTCTGATTCCACCAGCAATGACCACGAGTTGCCATAGAAAACTCAAAAGTATACACGAATTTCCAGTTTGCAATCATGGTCTCTCATCTCAGCAGTCGCTTGGCCCTCAGTTGTGATCTGGCCATGATTCTTGTGTCGTCATGTTCTCTTTCTTGGAGCCTCTTGGGTTTCTGGTCTTCTGGTCACAAATTTCTTGGGTCTCCTTTTTGGTGTCTTGGTTTTTCTTGGGGTTTCGCAACTCATACGAGCCGACGCACAGGGCGATGACACTGCCCTATCTTGTCATCTCCTCCAGTATATTTTTGATATTTGCACAAAATCCTCGCCTTCTTCTTTGAACTTTTGTTCATCCCCGTTAACCCCCCGCCGTCGATATTTTACTTGGCCTCGTTTTCTCTTTTTGTCTTTCCCTACGTACGGGATATTTTGTAATACAAAGACGGCCGTTCTGGTGCATATACGGAGGATTGTGTTTCTTGTCTCTGTGTCTCGCTTTCAAGGTATCGTGGGACGGGTAGTGAGGCTTTCTCTCTGGGCAAAGACCCATATTGTGTTGTGTTTTATCTTCCCCTTCTTTCTATTTTCCCAGCGGAAGAGGACCAGCTGTTCGGATGTCTCACGTCGAGCGGTCGTGGGCTTTGTTTCTTTAGTTTGTCGTATGTCGTTTTGTCTCTCGTCGTTGGGTTTTTTTGGTTCCTTCTTTTCTTCACTCCTTCTTTCTTTCTCGGTTTCTCTCTTCCCCTCACCTTGCCCTCTCTCCTGAATGCAAATGCACGTTTTGGCTGCATTCCACGGCCCATGATTCCGCACAGCCAGGCGATGCCAAGTGAGACAGCCTAAAAATGCATCAAATAGGGCAAACGCTCCTGTGACCGGTGGCTGTCGAGGGATATTCAAAACTTTCTACGACGTAATTACTGTGTACTCCGTTCAACTACAGAGTCATACACGGTATTCTGTGCAGTGCATTACTGAGTGAAGGTGACAGGCAGCAGCGCCGCTTCCAAGGTGGTGTCTCTCTCAGGGCTGACCACCCGTTCGTGCCATTTTTCTGCATCCTATTTTTTTTTTTTTTTTCAGTTTACGACGGTATGAACCCAGCCTGCCCACTCTTCGTCTCCGTCTCGTCCAATCCTCGTCCGTTCCAACATGTCGACAGCTATGGACAAGGGCCAGGCGAAGTGAGAGGACGGGCGGGAGGAGCAATGAACAGTTATTAAGGTGTCGAGGGTGCACTGTCTATATACACAGTAGAAAATGAAAAATGAATTGAAATCAGACACTAGGGACGCCTTGAGACTCGACAATTCAGGTCTGGCCAGGCCAAATTGCCTTGGAATTAGCGAGTCATAACACAAGAACAATATAGATGTTGAATATATCAGCTGTGTACTCCGTATGTGGTGGTAATGGTCAGAGGTCACAGGCCGACGTTGAAAAGGTACACAAGTACAAAGGTACATAGGTACAAGAGTACATGTGGAAAGTACCCTAGCCCGTCCCTTTCCCCCTCTTTTCACTTTTGTTCACTTGCACTCGCTGTTGCCGTTCTTGGCTTGGCCTACCAGTGCGCTAGGGCTGAAATGGCGTAGCGTAGTTTCCACCCGCTAGCGGCAAGCGCCTGTTCTCTATTTTTCCTGGGAAGAGGGCAAGGGCATGTAGGGAAATGGAAAAAGGAAAGAAAGAGGAGGAGGAAAGAGCGATGGAAACGCGTAAAAGCAGAAATGCAGAATGTCATTTACCTTTTACCTGTATCCAGTTTTTCGATGATGCATATTCAAATGTGTCTTTTCAGTTGTATTGATTTTATCGTGACCTCCTGAATCGCCTCTTGCAAAACAAAGCACAGAACACGGCAATTGCCATGTTTATGGAGCACGCTACCGTCAGATCGCGCACTAACAGTAGTTGTGAACTAAGGAAATAAACGCAAAAAACAGACGCAAAAAGCAGACAGCAAATAAGCACAGAAACTGGCCTTGAATCTAGCTCACCAGTGGTCTGATGTGCGTTTCCTAGTTGCCGTCGCAGCGTCTGTCACTGCCCATGATCAAGTGGCGCGGTTTTTGTCAGATACAAAAGACGGAGTTTCTGTAGCTCAGCCACGGCTGCAAATAGTGAACAGCCTCGACAGCGTCCCAAACTTTCCAACAGATCAACAATGATCAAAGCGTCCCCAGCACGTATTCTGGGTCCAAAAGGCCACTTACAAGGGGCCGATCACGCTCAGTCCCCTGGACATTCTGTGACAAGCAGACAAGCCACGTTGTTGCTCTTTTTCTTGCGTTTCTGCGGCCGTGGAGCACCCGCTGGTCCCTTCCGTCTTCAGCAGTGTCTGGATCTCTGGATCTTTTGTGTCTTTCGGATCTGTCGACCGTTGAATTGCATTTTTGACGAATTTCCATTTTGTCAAGGCCTGGCATTTCCTGTCAATTTCTGACAAGTTTCACGCGTCATTTCTGTCATTGTTACGAGTGTCTAAATGCCAGTTGACTCGCTCATGCGAAAAACGCGTGGGTGGAAAAGAAAGATGTGCGTTCCTGTCGATAGTGTCGCATGCTCTGGAATCAGCGCATTTTCAGGAGGGTAGTGAAAATTGAAGTCAAAGTATCTTGCAGCACAAATTGATTCAGCGAGTACCAGCTGCCCGGAAAGCTGGCCATTGCACAAATAGGTCTCCACAAGGCGGGTGCTGGCGTGAGGGAAAGGACGAAGGATGGACAGAGGGAAAGACGAAGAGGCTACGGAGAACCAACAGCCGCTCAGTGGGTCAGGACTGTCCACCCAATGCACGGCAGAGGAAGGAGCCAAACCAAAAATTGGTTGGATGGAATATGGATATGAGAGGGAAGGGGTGGGCAGGTACGACAATGGCTCTGGAGATTCCGTATTTTTGGACATATTTCGTCACAAAATATGAGGTCGAGGAAAGGCCACAAAAAACGACGAAAAAGATGGGGAGCTGGGGAAATGAACGAAGAAAACGAGGAGAAGAAACCCGACAGAACAATGGGCCTCTCAAGAAAAGAGACCAAAACTCCCGACAGAGCACACGAAAATGCCAACGCAGGGGTGCAGTGGAAACGGGGCATTTGGTGTTGAAAGGGCCTTTTTTGCTCCTGTTCCTTCCTTCTGCACCAGCCGGCAGCCAAAAGGGAAGTCCTTGACCTCATCGTGAAGGCCCAGAATGTGACGGCAATCTCCACCAATACTCATCGCCGATGGGCTGAAGATGGAAAGGTCTGTGTTGGAAGAGGAAGAGCAAATCAGTCAAGGACCAAGCTACGACAGGTGTTCTCGCTTGCAAGCACAAGAGGCACAGTAACGGGCGAGAAGACAACACCAGACAGCTTGGAGGAATCCGGTCAAGAACAACATCCAGACCGGCGTTGCTGTTTTGTCATTCCGAATGGTCAAGGAAAGGCACTCCCAGTCGCTCTTACCCCATGGTCGTCGGTCTGCTCAATAGCTGTCTGCCAACACTCATCGCTTGCCACATCATGGCATTCACGACCGGCCGGCGCGTCCGTCTCACCCTCCTGCCAAAAAAGTCAAGCTCAGCATCCAATGCTCAAAAAGGCCATTGACATTTGGAGTTTTTCTGTTTTGATTTCCATTTTCCTCTCCGGCTCCGGTTGTTTCTTACTGAGTACATGTAACCGCGCATTCTCGCCAGTATCAAGACCTTTATTCTCACATTAAAGTCATGAATTGTGTGGAAGTTCGGTGCGGGTCGAGGCGAACGGTGTTCTCCACTTTTATGCTCCCAGCAAATCCAGCGATTTGCAGCTTGGTGGCTCTTTCCCTCGATTATCCTCGGGTGTTCCTGCCCCCCGGCACCCGTCGTTCCTTCCTTTTCTCAGGCATATCATGAAGTTTTCTTGCCCTGTATCGTCGATTCCGGTGGCTTCCCTATTGTGGCCCTCAGTCAGGCCCTCTTCGCTCGTGCCCTTTTTTTTCTCTCCCTGTGACTTCCCTTTCAGTGACGAGAATGGCCAGGTGCATGTGCAAGCTCGTGGAAGGTGCAGGTATGTCCACACTTCTTGCCTTGTTTCCAGCCATTTGCATGACTGGCCCTTCCTATTGACCGCTCAATAGTGGCTGTTCAACAGTCTGCGGCCTGTGGCCTGCCCTGGCCGCCCAGTGATCCCCAGAGGCCCCAGTGGGCCAGGCCACCTACCCGTCATAACTCTAATTTTTGCTTTGCACTAAATAATACGGAGCATAATTCTGTGGGGAGAACACTGGGCACAGCTTCATCTGTTCAATTTGATGGGTTCGAATAAGAATCGATTCATGAGGTGAGGCAATTGCTATTACAGGATGGGTTTTTAGATAAGGCGTCGATATTTTGTGTACAGATGGTGACAATAACTAATTCAATAAAGCAATGTCTGAAAAAATAATGTTTTGTTTGTGAATGACTGACTATCAGTGAAACATTTGTTTTTTCGCGGATTTGATTTCTTTTTTTTTTTTTTTTTTTTTTTTTTTTTTTTTTTTTTTTTTTTTTTTTTTTTTTTTTTTTTTTTTTTTTTTTTTTTGGGGTTTTTTTTTTTTTTTTTTTTTTTTTTTTTTTTTTCTTTTTTCTTTTCTTTTCTTTTTTCTTTTCTTTTCTTTTTTCTTTTCTTTTCTTTTTTTTTGGAACGAAAAGAAGACTTCTAAAAAATAAAACAAAAATAAAAAATAATTAACGCATACAATACAGACGAGAATAAAAATATCACATAGAAAGCCGCGATATAAACATATGTCTTACACGCAGTGTGTTTGCACACTTTGGCCATCAGCATGTTCCGGGAGGTGCCTCTTCCGTGCCGATCACGACATTCCTCCATCTCACAGCATGTCGGCGATGTCTTTGATGGACACTCTTAGGGCTGCAGAACACAGCCTTCTGCAGGATTACTTTTTGTCTGACGATGCAAGTGTGACGATGCAGATACAACCACCACCCACGGCCTTTATTTTCTCTGTTGGGTTTGCCTTCTCCTCCCACTCTTTCTTTTTCCCACACTCGACATCGTTTACTCATCCACACACTTCTCTGCCTGGCAAAAACTTGGCTGTATCACCCTCCATCTTCCCGACGCCATGGAGCCAAGACGACAATGTTGGAAGCGATAGGACAAAAACAGCATCTTGTACGACGACACAAGTCTGCAGACACACGCCGTGCCCATCCTGCTTCCCACGCCTCGCCTCTTGTTCCCGTTTCCAGCACCGAAGGCTCCATTATTGGCCTTCTCCTCCTCATTCACTTCGTCCTGCATTTGTTTCACCAAATCCAAAGAGGAGAGGTCAGCAGGTGCTTGTTTCGCCATGCCTCCTTTTCGTGCCCTTGTGTCTTGTTTATTCTCCATATTTTCGCTTTGTGTGAAGGCTAGCGATGCTCAAGCCACGCCCGATTCCTTACATTGTTGAAATTGAATTTTCTGTGGATGTACAGAGCATCGTGGGCCAAGAAAGGATTGATATCGAGATATTCGTCCTTTTTTGGCTGCCATTTCCCAGCTGAAAGCAGGGATTCTCGTCGAGTCAAAGTCAAGTGGCAGACGAGTGGGACACCAAATGACAGAACCTAAAAAAAGAATGCCTCTGTGCACCTGGGCCGTGCCTTGGGCTGAAGAGAATGGATGCCACAGAGCGATTAAAGAAAGTTTGACGAGATGAGCGGCCCAAAGCACACGGGCGCAGAGCACCACAGTTGCTTCCAGGTAGACGAGAACCAGGGAAATTCCAGAAAGACGGCAGAGCATTGCTTCGTGCGTTGCTTCTGTGTCCCACGAACCCGCGACGTGGTATTCTGAGTGTCGGGAGAAGGAGAATAAAGAAAATAAGAGAATGCAATTATTGTAGCCGTAAACTACGCCGGCAACATGAAAGCAAGACACAAAATGCATGACGACGACAAGGCTAGCCATATTCTGTCGTCCACTAATTATTTTACGATCTTGACCTCACTGCCCCTATTCCTTGCATCCACCGAACAAAACACTGCCATTTTGGTGGCGTTTTCCCCCTTGCTGCCCCTTGGCTATGTTTAAGTACTTTTGTCGAGCACGGCCAAACAAAACAATGCTGAAAATGCCACAATGCTGAAAATTGAGAATGAAGCCCCTGTTGCTGTCCAGAGTATGAATATGAGCGCCACAAAAACGGCATACCAAAAAAACAACAACAGCGCATCGTGTACGAATCAACTGCACTAGAAAACGCCTCTTTTTGCTCGCTTTGACGCACGTTGCTGAGTGATGCGTGAGGGATAAAAATCCCTCGACCTTGACCCTGTAGGCGAGCTTCTGGGCATCCTGCCGTTCGTTCGGTATGGCCTAGACCCCCCCCAACTCGTTCATCGTTCGTCCGCCGGAGCACTCCCTCGCTCTCAGAGGATTCACTCCGATGAAATGTGAGTGAGCAAAAAGAGAAAAGAACAACACGAAGAAAGTAGTGATGGGGCTGCCGCCTTTCACTTTTCGAGGCATCGTGAAACCTGTGTATCGGTCAAGTGTCATCATGTGTAATCCACTTGCTCGCTCAGACTCGTATACCCATTAAAGTCTTCTGTCAGACATGCAACATCCCACCAGCCTGGTCATCATGGCCACTTGCACTCCATTGCCACCCGCATCGTCACTCATCAACCGCTTCCCGTTGTTTGTACTCGCCTGTTCACTGTGCTATCGTATGACTGTTCCCCTTTCTGGCCGTGTGGACGGTACCGTTGCGAGTGCAGGCCGTGTCCCCCACATACACGGTGTGTCCTGTACCCGGCGCCGTACTCCTCCAATTTTGTGCTCTGTGGCCCATACTCGGTGTCCTGCTCCCTGAGTTTGTTTCCGTGTTCAACGCTCCGACTGTTGTATTTTTGTATTGCTGTATTGTGCCACCGCCTCTCTTGGGACACTCTTCTACAAGCTCGTGCTTGTACGTGCTTGTGTATCTATCTGTTTCTGTCCTGTGTTTTCTCGGGGGAAAACACTAGGTCAGGGCCATTGATGTCGTCCTGATACCAGGGACAGAGCAGTGACACAGGCCTTGGTGTATCTGTTTGCGACTTGATCCAGGAGACTGGTAAACAATGAGTCTTTATTCGTGCTCTTTACGGAGCTGCTATTGCACAGCATCAACCGTAACGTAGCATACAGAGCCAACGGATGGGCTGGTGGTCGATGACCATCTCGCAAGATTGTTGATGGTGAAGCTGTGATTCATTGCACATCTGTTTAATTTTGTGCTCAAGTTCCAGGCCTCTGGATTAGTGTTACTGGAAAGGAAATAGACAAATCGACGTAACAAAAGAGAAACTGACATGTGCAACGGGCCGTAGCCCAGGGTTGAAGAAGTTGGCCGAAACCCGAGCCGGAGCCACGGGGCTAGAGACTTCGGAACGGGCCCAATTATGCACCACCGGCCGTTGAAACCATTGCCTGGCATCTGATGGAGGCTCACATCCTATACTGGAACTTCAGACGGGGCTTCAAACCATGGCCATTCCGGATTCTTTGTCGATGTTTTTTTTTTTGTGTTTGACATTGGTTGACATGGCGTGCACGTCACAATCCGCTACAGGCTTGAAGCGCTCCTCTCGGCCAAGAATCGGGGGATAGCCGTAAACGCGAGCGAGATCGAACCTTCGATCAATCTCTATGATCAGAGTTCATTGTGTATTGTCGTTGACTGGTGTGAAAAGGTCCTATCCGTAGCATGTATGGGTGCGGATATGCCCATGGCTGGACGTCCAAATAGCCCATCAACCCGGCTCGGGCAAAGGATGAAGACTACCCAACGTCATTTCAGTAGCCGGTAGGATGTCTAGAAATGTCAGCGATGTCCTATTGATACAAACGAGCCGATCCAGCGACCTGATTTATGTGATTCGCAGCCTAGGATCTGGAGACCGATGCCTCACAAAGCCGGTTACATGTTTCGCCCGTCGAGACCATCAAAGGCCTCGCCACTTGGGGTCGTTGGTCGAGGGTATGCAGGGTTGACGGCTAAAACTGAGCGTTGGATGTCGACGACTGGTGCATATCAGCGATATGGCGATGGGTGGAAGTATCAACTAAGGCGACATGCCATGGCGGTGTCCTTGGCAGACAATGCGGCCCGTTCGTGATGGATGTGATGAGAACAACGCAGCCCCGGGTCAATGTAGTTCATCTGTTGTTTTCAGAGTCCTGATGGTGACCCGAAAACTTGCTCCCCGGAGAGAAACCAATGTGGTGCATTTTTCCGACTGCTGCTCCTTCCATCTTTGGCGATGTTTACGATGTGGCGATGTGCCACTGTCCGAGGAAAGAGCGATGTGTACACCTCGTCGTGCCTTCCCATCAATAATCTGGACAGCACTGGACTAGTATTTGGTAGCCACCGGTAGCACCTTCCCTACATCACCTCTGGACATTCTGGCCCTCGGGGGAAGTAACCCGATGCGGCCATCACGACAGTAGGATTGCCAGAGACCTATTTACGGCTTGACGGGCCTTCGAAACTCACGACAACTCCTCAGTGGATACCACAGCAAGCCAACTTCTCTTGCTCATTGTTCGGTTGGAGTGCATCATCCGCTACAGCTCAAGGTGCCAATTCCAACCGGGGGACGTTCACGAGCGCATTTTGGAAATTGAGACAGCAACAAACACCATAGAACGATGACACAACTTTGCGCTGGATGATGCTCGAATGCGTGTGGATATCCGGAGCTCCAGCACCATAAATGGACAAGAACAATCCGTCCCGAACGACGGTATGGCCGTGGCGGAACCGACGACAGCTGCTCGGTAATGACACAGACGCTTGACACGGACGCTTGCAACTAGAAGGCAATCATTCCATACTGGCAGACATACATTGTCTCACCAAAGTCCCAGAGAATCCAACAACGGCAGGCATCTTGTCTCGAACGACATCATCACCGTGTACAACCCGTTTACTAAGGACCAAAGACTACAATTTAACAGATGAGATCTCTTGTAACAATGCCGGAATTTTTAACCATTTACGGCGGATTACAACATTCACGACTGTCTGTGATATGTCTTCTCTTTCCATCCCAGAAAGGAAGCACGAGGCACTCGCTGTCTCCCTATGTTTCTAGTGCATGTAGCAGGAAGGGTATCGAGAGGGATTGTCGAGTTTGGGAAGGGATCGAGGAGGGATTTGGATGTATGGATGAAACGAAGGCAAATGGCATTGCCTATTGACCGTTCTAACAGAGACCAGGATGCCATCTGCCAGAAGTCGAGCACGAGTCTCTGGGACGGAAAATATATCAAGGCTCGCGAAGCCGGCCTATCTGATACGCATTTTTGAGTCTTCGAGTCTCGGTCGAGGAATTCGGGAACGGAGGGTTTGTCGTGGACGGAGGTCGATCAAAAGGCACGAGGGAGGAGAGGTCGGAAGACTTGGAGAGGGACAGGCAGTCCAGTGATGGCACGACAGAAATGTCCGTCGGAGGTACGTTGGATCGAGACACTCGTAATCAAAAGGAAGACGATCAAAGTATGGGGAGAAAGGAAGACCCGCAGAAAAGAGAAAGGAGCGAAAAGCACATGACGAAATGGAGGGTGAGGCTTCTTTCTGGCCCGCTGGTTGGCTGGCGCAATGCTACTGTGTAAATGCCAAATGCCAAATGCATGAAGAGTGACTGGAGGAGGACTGGAGACTGGCTTCGGAAGACTGGGTCGGATTTGGGGTCAGATGGCGGAGAAGTGGGGCCTCTCCCTTGACTGTAATACGATGGGGGCGACTTTCACATGATCGTTTTCTTGCACAGCCTGGCACGTCTGGATTCCTGG
Organism: Sporothrix pallida; assembly: GCA_021396235.1. Lineage (NCBI taxonomy): Eukaryota > Fungi > Ascomycota > Sordariomycetes > Ophiostomatales > Ophiostomataceae > Sporothrix > Sporothrix pallida. Next base: position 78,505 of record WNYG01000077.1, read on the forward strand.
ATTTCTGGAGACTTTCACATGCCACGACGCGCACGATGGCGACTATTGATATTATTGTTAATTTGGTTCACAAGGAAATACGTCGTGCTGTTATTTTTGTTTGTTTTCACGATCTGTTGATTTCATGATCAGAAGAGTCAAGGGTCTTTAGAAAAAATCATCGTTTGTAATGCCTAACAATCTTTCTACTTTCTTTTGTACAAAGGCCCATCATCAAAGGGCAAAAAGAGAAAAAAAAAACAGACAAAAATAAAAGCACAAGTTTACAATATAGAGTAGTAGGACAAAGGAGATGCAAAGAAGAAAAGAACAAGAAAAGAAACAAAAAAGAGACTCAAATCATATCCAACACTTGGCTATAGCCCCCATTCCAATCTCCGTAGATTAATTTTTTGTTTTGTTTTTCGTTCTTTAGAACTCCAGAGTGGGCTCAACACCCTTTACCCGGCCAATGACCTGGCTGGGGGCGTACTTGGGGATGACCTCGTCGTCGTGCAGCATCTCGAACTCCTCGGTGGCGTCACGGCCCATGAAGTTCATGATGGCCTGGGGGCCGCCCGGGTGCTCGTCCAGCCAGTTGGTCAGGTCCATAACGACGCCCTTGACAACAACCCACAGGTCCTCCTTGGTGTTGTGCTTGGCAATCTCCTCCATGCTGTACTCCTTCTCGGGGATGGCGAAAGCAGCCTTGGCCGCGGCCTTGGGGGCAGCAGAACCAGCCGAAGTGGACGAGCCGCCGCCCGAGCCACCGGCAGCGCCGCTGTTGCCAGAGCCGCCCTCATCGTCGTTGGAGCCCTTCTTGGCGGAGACCGACGAGGTCTGGCCGTTGCCCCACTCAACCGAGATCTTGCCCGGCTGCGAGGGGTCGATGTGCAGCGAGATCTGGCCCAGACGCTGGGCAGCAGAGCCGGCACCGCTCGACTTGAGCGCCTTCTGGAACAGGTAGTTGCTGGCAGTGTCACCAGCAACGCGGCCGTAGACGACACAGCCCAGCAGCGACGAGCCACCAAGACGGTTGGCACCGTGGACACCGCCAGCCAGCTCACCGCAGGCGTACAGGCCCTCGAAGGGCTGCTGGTCCTGGTTGAGGACCTGGGCCTTGTCGTTGATCTCAATACCACCCATGGTGAAGTGCAGCACGGGCTCCATCAGGGCGACGTGGAAGTCGTCGTTGATGTCGAGGGGCAGGTTGTGGAAGAACTTCTTGCCCCAGGGATCCTTCTCCTTGCCCTCGGCGATGCGGTTGTAGGTCTGGAAGGTCTTCTGCAGGTGCTCGGGCGTGCAGCCAATGTCCTTGGCCAGCTCCTTGCCGGTCATCTTCTTCATCAGGCCACGGCCCGAGTAGTGGCGGGTGTGGAAGTCCAGGACGTTGGAGGCCTTGGAGTTGAGGATGAGGCGGATGGGGAACTTGCCGGCATCCTTCTCCTTCCACATCATGCCGGAGACGTAGTCACGGTGGCCGAGCTCGTCGCAGAAGCGGTTGCCGTCGGCGTTGAGCAGCAGACCACCCTCGCCACGGAGGGCCTCGGCAGCCAGGAACTTGGTCTTGGCAGTGGGGTCCTTGGGGTCGACCAGGCCCGTGGGGTGGACCTGGACCTTGTCGAGGTCGATGCCGTTGCCGCCAATCGACATGACAATCTTCTGGCCGTCGCCCGTGGCGTGCGAGCCGTTGGTGGTCGACAGGTCGTAGGTGTCGGGGCGGTACTTCTTGAGCAGCGACGACTCGGTGAAATCAGCAGCGTAGCCACCGGTGGCCAGGACGACGGGGCCCTCCAGCTGGCTGGTCTCGCCGTTGGCCTCGTACGAGACACCGTGGATCAGGTTGCCGTCCTTGAGCAGGCCGGTGACGCGGGCCTTCTTGATGATCTGGACACGCTCGGGCTCCTGCTCGGCGAGCTCCTCGAGGCGCTGCATCAGGGCGTAGGTGATGGCCATGCCGGGGAACTTGGCGTCGTGGCCACGGTGCGTACGCGGCTGCGAGTGGCCACCCAGACGCGAGACCAGGGTCAGGTCCAGGTTGAAGACATCCTGCAGCCACTCGATCGACGAGGCCGAGTTGTAGGTCAGGACGCGGATCAGGTCCGGGCGGGCCTTGTCGCGGGCCGACTTGAGCGTATCATTGTAGAACTGCTGGACGCTGTCCTGGATGTTGAGCTCGACCTGCGTGCGGGTCAGGGCGCCGTTGATGCCGGAGGTGGCCTTGGTGGAGTTGCCGCCGAAGAAGCCTAATATTTGTTAGAGACGAGGCGAGAGACGAAGAAATGGGCTCACAATCTGTCACTTACTCTGCTTGTCGAGGACGACGACGTTGCCGCCGGCGAGGTAGATGGTGTGAGCAGCGCTCAGGCCGGACACTGAGAAGAGCGTTAGCAAGTGTTTCCATCTGTGATCCTGTGAGGAGCAACTGTAACTGGTGATGCGATTTGCAATGTGCCGGAATCACATGTAAAAGAAGACGGGGGGTTAATACGTACGGCCGCCACCAACAACAATCACTCTGGGAGCCATTGCGATGGAAATGTGTGAGAGAGAAGATGAAAAGGAAAACGACAAAAAGAACAAGTGAAGCTTATGAGAATGCCAGAGGAGACGGTGGCAATGAAGCTGGTGATGATGAGGAGAATGTCGTGAGGAGAGATGGGAAAAGAGAGAGAAGGAGGAGAGAGTTGGAGATGAATGGGAGAGAAGAAAGAAAAAAAGAGAAGAAGAAAGGAACAGAAGGGGTCGAGAGCAAGAAGAAATACGGACAGGGCGGTAGAAAAAGGGCAGTGCGGACTCAAGGACAAAAGGACCAAAAGGAAAAGAAAGAAAGAAAATAGTCTGGAGAAATAGGAGCAGCTGCAAAAACGGTCTTGGTTTGGCCGCGGATCTGTCGAGGTACCTTGGCTTCTTTCTCCAGGAGCAGCAGGAGCGGCGGCATGCCGCCTGCCTTGTCGCTCTCTCTCGTGGCTGCCCCCGTCTCTCGTGTAATGCGTCTGCGTGCTCCTACTGTGTACTACGGCCCTGGTGGGGCCTGGCCTTGGGCTTGGTCGCTCTTCCTGTTTTTGGCTTGTGCTTGCCTCTCCGTTGCTAGTTTCTATTTTCTATGGGGCATTGGAATTGGAGTTTGGAGTCCTGCCGCTGGGGTTACGGGGGCAGGTGCGACGGGCGCTTTTCGCTTCCTGCGCCTCTGGGGGAAGGACCAGCCATGGCCAGTGTCTCAGCGCCCGTTGGGAGGAAAAGCCGCCTGGAAAGGGGGGTAGCTCTCTCTGACTCGCCCCCTTTCTGGGCTCTTTCCTGGCAAACAGGTCACAGCGACGGAGCTAAGCCGAACTGCTGACACGCTGATTCGTGCCACTGAATGGAGGAAACAGACAGGTGTGGAGCTCAACAATGCCGAGGTCGACCCAAGAGGCCTGATTTCATCACGTCACCTGCTGCTCACCCGCTGCTGGCCACAGCCTGTTTGTTGCCACGAGCATGGCGTTTGGCCGCCGCCTGTTCATCTCAGTAATCCCCAAAGACGTTTCAGGAGCTGTCAGCGAGCCCACGCACGACTGGGGAAATGGGGGGATTTGGAGAGAAGACATTTTACTTTTTATTTTGTCAAGTCCTGGAGATTCACACAGAGAGAAGGAGCGCTATTACTTCAGTGGGCGGGCGTGGAGAGAGGAGCGCTGTAGCAATTGCCCAACCCGGCAACCGGAAACGATGCAAGCGGCGGTCGCTTCCAGTTGCATGCCAGGGCCGCTACATTTTGTCTCGGTGCAGCATTCTTTGCGCCTGCCATCGTCGCGCGCTTTCGCCGCTTCCATCGATTTCTTTATTTCAAGGCCGCTCCTTCCTCGTTGCTCGCCGACTTTGATCTCGCTGATTCTGCTCTTTTTAATGTGCGTTTTTACCTCACTCTTTCCCAACACTTCGACTCACCGTCTGCTGCTTGCCCGACATCGCCAGCTGGCGCGTCGCCCTGTCGCTGTAGCTTATGCCGAGCGCCTGGCCTGAGCGTTGAGTCGCTCTCAACGAGCAGAGTCAACCTCCACAGCGACGCAGTATTTGTGCCGAGGCCCGCATCAATTGCTCAATTGCGGTTCCTCCACTCTGGCAGAGCCCACTCCCCCCTAGTCGTAAAAGTGGCCAGGCCCAGCCGTTTCCTCCGAAATGCGTCTAATGCAGTGCGGCAGCATCAGATTGGGAAAGAGCGAACAACCGGAGCCCACTCCAGGAACAGCCGCAGATCTCGCACAGTCGAACGGCAGAAGCGGACGCGCTGGCCATAAAGGCGATACAAGCAGAAAGAAGGCGAGATGGCCGGAGTAAACACAGCAAAAGGGATCTAAAAGAAACATGCGCAACATGGGGACGACCGAGGGACAAAAGAGTTGAAATCTTAAAAAAAAAAAAAAAAAAAAGACGATTCGCAAGGATCCCAAACCTGTCCTAGTTAGGCCCCGAGTAAAGGCCAATGCGCCCCGTATTACGGCTAGGAACCATCAAAGCGATGCTTCGAAAAAGAGGATAGGGCTTGCGAGCGGACCGGACCAGTCAGGTCGACTTGACAGAAAAGACAGGAAAAATACACGAAAAAGCGTGACCAAGACAATATTGTTGAGCGTTGGCGATGCAAACTTGGACCTGTCTATTTTCATCTGTTCCTTGCGCTAAGACGGCACTTTCCCGTTCGGACAGATAAATGGTGAAAGGCCGCGCATGGCACTGCCTGCTCAAGCAGCCGTCGTTATTTTTCAAGCTGTGCCAGTCGCCTTCTTTCTCCACAGTGCATGTGCATGTCCTCTCGTTGAAATTTCCCTTTTTGTAAATTGTCTTGCGAGCCTTCTGCCAGACGGTTGTCGTTGCCCGTTCCTCTCACCTTGGGGAGCTCTTGCCTTGGGCCTTGGACCAGCCATTGGGGGACTTTGGGGTGCTGTCACGAGCGAGTCTGAAAGTGGTAATTTTCCCGTTTTGGGGTGTTTTCACATGTCATTGGGAGTCCGGGGTCTCCGCAAAATCCAAAACTCCAAAAAATCAAACCTCTTCTGCAACACGCTCTGGGGGAAAACCCCAATGGACCTAGGAACTTCAAATCGACGTGGGAAATATTCATCTGAAAAGAATAAAAGACTGCCGACCCTCCTCCATTTTTTCCAGAGTTTTTCAGGGGTCATTTCGTCCGAGGACGTCTTGTCGGTTCGGTTTGTCGTTCCTGCCTGTTGGGACATTTTGGTCTCTCCTCTCACGTGGGCCAGGTCACCTGACATTCTCATCCCAAGTGTGAGATCGGTTCAATGCCGCCCCCAATGTGGCTTTTTTCTCCGCAAACGCTGCCAGCACCGACAACTCGCTGGACGCCCCCTGTACGACGTAATTGGCGCAATCCTGCCCTCGGCAATCAACAATATGCTGAAACGGGAAATTTTGCTGTTTTTGCTTTGACGATGGCAAGCTTCTGTTGAGTTGTCAAACTGCAGAAAAACGCCAGGAAAAATGGGATCAAAATCTTCCTAATCCGGTATCTAAAAGTAAACTCCGGCTGTCTTGATTTTTCATTTTCTTCAAGAATGAAGTCATGAATTCTGGGTGTCCGGTAGAGCAAGTCACAAGTGGTGAACGGAGCTTGAATTACCCGCCGGTAAAATTCACCTGGTGGCCGTGATCCATTTCTGTTTCCGTATCGGCCGGGAACAGGAGCATCACGGAGTAAGACCGGACAGCATCCTCATCCTGTCCTCTAAAGTTTTATGGTGTTGTGGCGTAAAGGAAGGTGGATAGCAAGGTGAGAGTAGCAGAGATTCTGGAGAGAGTCGAGATATTGCACCTATGAGAGCTGCCGAGGCCGTCGGCCAGGCTCAAAAGACCCATTTTGCCAACTGGAAAATCTGCTTCAGTGGGGACAGTAGGCGCTGGAAAAATGTTCAGTTAACAATGTATATTTTCCCATTGGTAGAGTCACGTGATATCACTTACAGTGCCAGCTCCACAGCCAGTCAGCGGGGCTGTCCTGCCGTCTTCTGTGCGTCATTGTCTCAGGAAGGCGTGACCAATGTCCCTCCAAACACAGACCATGCGCTCCTGCTCTCTTTGACATCATCGGGTCTCCACAGCTCTTGCCTTGCCTGAAGCCTTGCTTTGAATTGCCAGCCTTGTTGGGCATATCGTAATATCGTCTCCCCTCCCTTTGTTTGCTTTCTTATTGTCGCCCTGACAAACAGCAACCATGAGATTGGCACACATGCCCATCATTGCATCGCTGAGTCTCGTCGCCGTTTCACAGCTGGTCGTGCAGCAACAGCCACAACCACCTCGCATTATCCTCGATTCCGTCGCCGACGGCGAAAGGCAACAACAACAGCCCCTTGCCATGCCTCCCATTCCTCCTCCGACCGGCCCCGCCATTCCGGTGCAGCCTAGCGATGGCTCCGATACTACTGGCCCGCCGCCCGAGACGGGCACCATTATCCTGTCCGACGTTATCGGCCGCGACCGTAGCATCAACGTCTTTGCCGGATTCACGCGCGACTTTGCGCCTATTACCAACCGCTTCGATGATGCCACCCAGAACTCGACAGTGCTGGCCCCCCTCAACTCGGCCATTGAGGCTCTGCCGCGCAAGCCATGGGAGGACCCGCAAGACTACCATACACTGGGTGCCGAAGCCTACGAGGGCAGTGATGGCCAGGAGCGTGCCCAGCAGAACCTGCGGCGGTTTGTGGAGGCGCATATTGTGCCCGTAAGCCCGTGGCCGGAGAAGCAGAAGGCGAGCGCCATGGCGGGTGCCGGCGAGGTTTGGTGGGAGACTCGCTCCGACGGAACGAAAGTGGTGAGTTAAAGCCAGGCTTCCTGCTGTCTTCTATATTTTTTTACAACCCTACTGACAAATCAGATCCAACCAGGAAACATCGAAGTTGCCAGTGTTGCTAGCACCGTTGCCAACGGCCAGGTGGTATGTTGTTCCTATTCTCGTTGTCTATTAACTCAACCGTTTGCTAACGTCTTTACCAGTGGATCATCAAGGGCGTGCGCAATTATTCGTCGTAGCCGCTGCTGGAGGATCTTCCGTGCATGCTGCAGTATTATGTGTTATGATGGGCCGTTGTTTTCTTTTGCCGTTTTATTCATTGCCTCGTTTACGGTTTTATCATTGATTTCCCGGGTTCCTATGTCTTGCTGGCGAGCTATCTGTATTACGGCGTTCTTGTCATATCTGGGCTTTATTACTGTGTTTAACAAGGGAGCAGAAAACGATGAGTTCCTATGAAGAATACGAATGCACAAATTTGTTATGCGCTCCATATGCTCTTCCTTCGTTTTTCCTCGTGTTGATTTCTTGCTTCTGGTCGGGGTGGCGGACAGAGATGGATGTATTTGTCCACACAGCACACTATACTCCTTATTGACACACAGTTACTTCTAATTTCAATGAAGCTATATCCCTATGACAATATTATCTCATATATTTGGTAACTCTCGGTTGAGATTGGGCTGATCTGTTGAGGTGCTGTTGTCCAGTTTCAGTACGGCAAACAACATCACGTGACAAGCACTTGCTATCACCACGTGACTAAATCTGGAGCACAGCTGCCGCCGTTATGCGGACGGAAAACGCGCCCCTTCCCCCTAGGCTCCTTCCTTATCGCTTATCGTCGTCGGGCCGGCAAAAAATCCAGCCCTCCCCTTTTGTGCCGTGACGCCAGGTTTGGGGGAAGGAGCGAGAGAAGCTGGGGCTGTTTCGGCCTCTCTCGCGCAAAACTCTCTGCTCTTTCTGGCTTCATTTCCTCCCTCCGTCTTCTCCCCCACGCGCGTGTGCATCTTTGAGCGACGATTGCACGCCGACCCGCTCGTTTCCAAGCACGATCATTTGTCTTTTATTCATTTCCGAGTTTATTTTGCATTTCGCTCGTCGCCTCGCACGCCGTGTCGCGTCTCCCTTTTGCCGTCGGCCGATCCTCTCGCCAGATCCTGTCTCCTTTCAAGAGCATCGCAAGATCCAGACGATCGAGGACCCGGCGATTGATTTGGCAAGCGACGTTGTTCAGAAGAAGCATTATCGATATCCATGTATGTTTTTTGGCCGGGACTTGGGACGTTGTGTCGCATTTTGTTGTCTGTTGCCGTCGCGAAAGGCTGTTTTTGGCTGCGTCAGCAAAAGGGAGCTCAATCGACCTTGTCATTGACTCGCCTGCTTTTCGTCCCCCCTTTCGTGCTTCTACGCCTCCGAAAAGCTTGCTAACGTGTTCCTCGCCAGTTTCCGACCGCATCTCTCGACCACTCCTAAATGTATCCCTCCGCGCTCGTCTTCAGCGTCGGCGAGTTATGAACAAATAGCCCTCCTCCGAACCACGGCGATAGTTTTGACCAGAAACGAGAACGCGAGCGAAAGCTCAGCAACCCGCGACTACCAACCCCTCCCACACCGATAAAACACACCACAGGCCGGCGCCATGGCCCATCGTGAGCGTGAGCGCGACCCGCGCGACCTGCAGCGCGAGCCGTACCCGCCTCAACCCCCTCCGCCTTCGCAACAACAAGGCCAACCCCAAGGCCAGCCGCATCACAGCTCGGCTGGATCTATCCCCATCCACCAGCCCGTGGCCTCGCGCATATCCGGTGCCATCCACAGCCCGAATGGCCTGCTGGCCAACCACGGAGCCGGTGCCGGTGGTGCTCCGCCGCCGCCGCAACAGCAACAGCAGCAGCAGCAGCAACTCGGTGGCCCGCCTCCTCCCCAAGGTGCTTATGGAGGCCCTCCGCCGCCCATGCACAACGCTGGCGGTGACCCTAACCGGCCACACCCGTCTATCCAGGAGCAGCAGCAGCAACAGCAGCAGCAGCAGTCCATGTACTACAACTCAGGGCCTGCTCCGCCAAACGGCGCAATGGGCCCGGGTCCTTCTGGTGGCCCTCCTCCTCCTGGCTTCGGCGGTCCTATTCAGCCCGATAACCGCGGTGGCCAGCAGCCTCCTCCGTCGTACGGTGCTGGCAGCATGGGCCCTGGCCACGCTGGACCTCCTCCTCCAGGCCCTGGTGGTCCGCCAGGCCCAGCTGGCCCTTCTGGCCCTCAACCCCCTCAGAGCGCTCAACAGGGCGGCCCTTCCGGGCCGGGCGTGGCCCAGGGTCAACAGCCGATCCTTAACGTGCGTCTACGAACGATGGGACACCCCCAGACTAATGCTTTTACCAGTGATCGCTCTCTAACATTTATCTCTTCACAGGATGCGCTCAGCTACCTAGATCAAGTTAAGGTTCAGTTCCACGAACAACCTGACGTTTATAATAGATTTCTTGATATTATGAAGGACTTCAAGAGCCAGACGTAAGTTTTCGCTTTCCGCATTGCAGTAACCTTCGCATTTACTTTTCTTTACTTCTCTTTGTCCATTTATCTCTAACACGCCCAGGATCGATACGCCTGGTGTCATCAACCGCGTATCCGACCTCTTTGCTGGCCACCCCAACCTTATCCAGGGGTTTAACACATTTCTGCCTCCTGGCTATCGTATTGAGTGCGGGCTCGAGAACAACCCCAATAGTATTCGCGTCACAACTCCGTCAGGCTCGACCATCCACTCAATCGGTGCCGGCCGGAACATGGCTCAGGAAGGGCCCCATGCGCCGCCGGGCATGTTCCTTGGCCCCCGCTCATGGCCCCAGCCGCCGCAGTCCCAACACGTCCAGCACAGCGTCGAGGGCCCGGAGGGACAGTACGGACCAGGCCAGGGCGGACCTCAACAGGGTCCTGGTCCCTACGGCCACGGCGGTCCCGGTTCTGCCATGTATGACGGTCCTCGCGGGCCCCAGGCAAGCGGTCCCGGAGGCCCTGCTCAGGCTTCTGGTCAGCAGCCAGTGCCTCGGAGCACCCACACACCTGGCCCATCGGGCCCTGCTGCGAATGGTGCAGCCTCGCAGCAACAGGGAAGCGGCGAGAAACGTGGCCCTGTCGAGTTTAACCACGCAATCTCATATGTCAACAAGATCAAGGTATGTTTCTGCCCTGACACTCGCATCACTTTCGCCTCAGTTTGGGTTGATCTTTCAAACGAAGGATTTTCCCCGTTTGCCTTTTTTATTTCCATCTTTTTTATGGAACACCCGCTAACTTGCCCTCTCCTACACAGAACCGGTTCCAGGACAAACCCGAAATCTACAAGCAGTTCCTCGAAATACTGCAAACCTACCAACGCGAACAGAAGCCCATACAGGAGGTCTATGCACAGGTCACAACGCTGTTCAGTGGTGCACCCGATCTGCTTGAGGACTTCAAGCAGTTCCTTCCCGAGTCTGCTGCCCACGCCAGACCGGCCGGCGGCCGTCCTAGCGAGGACACGCCTGCCGCCGCTGCCATTGCGGCCGCCCAGACAACGCCACCTAGCCAGACCGCCCGCGACGGGCCCAAAATGCCACCCGTCGGCAACTTTGCGCCGCCGTCGAGCACGACCAAGGAGAATAAAAAGCGCCCGCGCCAGGACAAGCAGGTGCCGGCTCCTGTGCCGCCACCGGCCGAGCTTGCTGCTGCTTCGACATCAGCTATGCGGTCTAGCATTCCGGCCGTGGCTGCCAACAAGCGCGCGAAGCTGACGCACAAGGGCGCCCTTGATGCTGTTCCTCTTGTGGAACCTACCCTGACGCCCGTTATGCCAGGCCCGCTCGCCCGCGTCGGCCTTATCCAGGACACGCAGGAGGGCCTTAACTTCTTTGAGCGTGTCAAGAAGTTCCTGCCCAACCGCACCACCATGAACGAGTTCCTCAAGCTCATCAATCTTTACCGCCTGGGCCTCATCGAGCTCAACGTCCTCGTGACCAAGAGCCACTCCTTCATCGGTGGCAACGCCGAGCTGTTCAACTGGTTCAAGAACTTTGTTGGCTACACAGGCGAGGACGAGGTTATCGACAACCAGCCGGCGCCGCCCTCTGGCAAGGTCTCGCTTAGCAACTGCCGAGGCTTTGGCCCGAGCTACCGCCTGCTGCCCCGCCGCGAGCGCCTCAAGCGCTGCAGCGGCCGCGACGAGCTCTGCAACTCGGTCCTCAACGACGAGTGGGCCTCTCACCCTACCTGGGCGTCTGAAGACTCTGGTTTCGTTGCGCACCGCAAGAACGGCTACGAAGAGGGCCTGCACCGGATCGAGGAGGAGCGCCACGACTACGACTTTTATATCGAGGCCAACCAGAAGTTCATCCAGCTGCTCGAGCCGCTCGCCCAGCAGATGCTGACCCTCGCTCCGGCCGAGCGCGAGAGTTTCCGCATGCCGCCTGGCCTTGGCGGCCAGAGCACCTCCATCTACAAACGCGTACTCAAGAAAGTATACGGTGTCGACAAGGGTGCTGAAGTGGCCAACGACATGTTTGCCCACCCCTTTGCTGCCGTGCCAGTCATCATGACCCGCCTCAAGCAGAAGGACGAGGAGTGGCGCTTCTCGCAGCGCGAGTGGGAAAAGGTGTGGATGGCCCAGACCGAGGCCATGCATCTTAAGAGTCTTGACCACATGGGCATCCAGGTGAAGTCGGCCGACAAGCGCAACCTCTCTGCCAAGCACCTTGTGGACCTGATCAAGACCAAGCGCGAAGAGCAGCGCCGCGCCGCTGTTGCGGGCGAGGGCAAGACCGGCGTGCACCAGTACCTCTGGGACTTCTCCGACCGCGACGTGCTGCTTGATCTGCTGCGCTTTATGATCCTGTATGTTCTCAACAGCGGCCAGCACGGCGCCGCGGAGAAGGAGCGCATTACCGATTTCTTCGAGACGTTCATCCCGCAGTTCTTTGACCTGCCCGAGGACCTCGTCCTCCAGCGTCTGAGCGATATTGACCGCGATTCGGGCGACGAGGAGGGCGAGGACTCTACGCCGACGGAGCTGACCAACGGCCGCACGCGCCGCAGCGCCAAAAAGTCGGATCTCCTGCGCGGCGTCCTGGACCCTGGCCGGAACGGTAACTCCAAGTCGGGCTCGGCCTCGCGGCACCAAAAGGAGGACACCGCCGGCTCGGGCTCCAAGGAGACCACCCCCGACGTCAACTCGGCTAACGAAGAGGAGATGCCGGACGCACCAGCCGTTTCGGACGAGCGCGTTTCCGCTCTGGAGCTGGCTAGCGACCACTGGCTCCCGTCCGCGCCCAAACCCACCGTTGTGGTTGGCGAGAACCCGCTGGCGCCCGATAGCGAGCTCAAGGCCGACGGCCTCTTCAAGCGCCAGTGGTACAACTTCTTCAGCAACCAGACCATCTTTGTCTTCTTCAGCGTCTTCCAAACGCTGTACAAGCGCCTCAAGGACGTCAAGGAGAGCGGCCAGAGCGTGCTGCAGGAGCTCAGCCGGGAGAATGCCGAGAAGCCAGGGCGCTCGCTGGGTATGATGCAGCAGCCCATGGCCTATTTCGACTCCAAGCACCCCGAGCAGTTCTGGCCGCAGACGATCGAACTGGTCGAGGATTTCCTGACCGGCGAGATCGAGGAGAGCCGCTACTTTGATGTGCTTCGCCACTACTACCTTAAGAAGGGCTGGACGCTGTACACCATCCAGGACCTGCTCAAGACACTCTGCCGGCAGGCACTCGTGTGCAGCGGCTCCGACTCGCGCGAGAAGACGCCCGATCTCGTCCAGCAGTTCCTCACTAGCCGCCAGCAGGAGGAGACGAGCTACGAGAACGAGATTGCCGCCCGCCGCTTTGCCGAGAAGTGCATCAAGGACGGCGAGATGTTCCAGATCACCTGGTACCCGGCCAAGAACGAGGCCGCCGTGCGCTGGCTGCAGCGTGACGAGCCGACCTTCAACGCTGACAGCATGGCTGTGCAGGACCGTTGGCAGTACTACATCTCGACATACATGCGTATCGAGAATACCGAGGGTGTTGATCGGTCACGCCTGCGCAAATCTGTGCTCTCGCGCAACCTGCCCAACCACAACGAGAATGACTCGGACAGCGGCGACAGCCGCAAGGCGGTTGCCTTCAACGAGGGCCTGGTTGTGCGTGTGTGTTTGAACTCGTTCACGCTTGTGTACGAGAAGAACTCGAGCGAATTCTTCATCTACAACCACGACCACGACGTCGAAGAGCTCGAGGACGACGACCAGGACGGCGACGCTGCTGCTGCCGAGGCCCAGGCCGACGAGGCTGAGGACGACGGCAACGAGTCAGGCAAGGACAAGAAGGCAAAGAAGGCCAAGAAGGATGCCGACGGCGCCGACGGCGAGGAGACCAAGGCCGAGTCGGCTGGTGCCAACGCGGACGGATCTGCCGGTGCCGACTCGGACGATAAGGCCCTCCAGAAGAAGCTGGCAACCCAGGCCGCCCGTCGCGCCGAGCAGCGCCGCACGCGCGCGAAGCAAAAGGAGGACCAGGCTCGCCGTCGCCAGCAGTTCCGCGAGCAGCGCTTCCGCGAAAAGTTCGTCATCAACAATGCGTGGATGAAGAACAAGACGCAGGAGGAGGTCCGCGGCCAGACCGACAAGTTTTTGAAGTGGGTGAACGAGGGCGCTCTGCCCAACGGCGAATCTGTCGCACCGGCCGCCGGCTCATCCAACGGCGTTTCGGCCTCTGCTGCGGCTCCTTCAACAACTGCCGACAAGACTAAGGTCGAGGGCACTGACGGTGCTGCGCCGATGGATACAGCCGAGTAGGGCTAAGGCTGAACGGTTACGATAAGAAAAAAAAGGGAGACAATTCGTGAACTTTTTTTTTGTGTTTCAACAGGGCGAAATGGTGGAGCGTTAGGGCTATACGGAGGGGACTTTGGCTTTTCTGCTTTTCTGCTTCTGCTTCTGCTTTGCTTCTGATTTTTCATTGTTTTTCGCTTTGGCATTATTTCCTGTTTTGTTTTCTCATTTTATCTCTCATTCTTCTATTCCTATCTTGCCCGCTGAGGGAAGATATTTGTCCTGTTTCTCTATCTGCTCTATTTTTGCTTTGCGTCCTTTTCTTTCCTTTTACTTCACGTCCGGTAATCGCTGCTGTTTGGTTTTTACCCTGATATGGCTGCTTGCTCCTCTCAGTTTTATTACTCTGCTATATCTGCTCAATGCGGTTTGTGTATTGTTATCTATCTACTTTATAAGGATTGTTCTAGCAACGGTTTGGTTTTCAACATGCTTTCTACTTTACTGCCTGCAGTTTTCTACGTTCAAATGCGCGTGAATATGAATCGTCCCCATGACTTCGTTTAAACAGGCTTGTGCTCTGTATTTATTGTCTTTATTTTCATAGTATTTTCATTTGGTTCGTATATACTGGCCCTGTCCTTCCAATCACAGGTTGGGCTTCAGCTCCGTCTGCGCCGATGGTTGTGATCTATAATGTGCCATTGCTTTTAGATAGACAGGTCAAACGTTGTAAAGAAGAAGAAAAATGCCACAATATAACAAACACCGCTCCGCATCGGAGACCTCTCCTTCATTAAATGCTTTTTGTTCATTTTAATCCATTCATTTTCTCCATTCCCATCGGGGCAGTTGCCATCCAGACAAAGCCCCGGTTCCTTCATGCATTGCATGAGGAACAGTATCCTCCTCTTTTAAAACTCCAGGCCGCTTTTGTGCCTTTCCTATATAACATGCCCAAGACGCAAAACAAGGGGAGAAACCACTCACTGCAGGTTCTCAATGACCAGCGCCGAGGCACCGCCACCGCCGTTGCAGATACCAGCCACGCCGATCTTGGCCTTCTTCTCCTTGAGCACAGTCGTCAACGTCGTCAGGATACGGGCGCCCGAGCAGCCCAGCGGGTGGCCAATGGCGACAGAGCCGCCAAAGATGTTGACCTTCTCGGCATCGAGGCCCAGCAGCTTCATGTTGGCCAGGGCAACGACCGAGAAAGCCTCGTTGATCTCGTACAGGTCGACATCGTCGGCGCTCAGGCCGGCATGAGCCAGGGCCTTGGGAATGGCGATGGCGGGAGCAGTCGTGAACTTCTCGGGCTCGTGGGCAGCATCGGCCCAGCCACGGATCTTGGCAAGGGGCTTAAGGCCCAGCTCCTTGAGCTTAGCCTCGGAAACAAGGACAACAGCGGCAGCACCGTCGTTGATGGGAGCCGCGTTGGCAGCGGTCACAGTGCCACCCTGGGGCTTGAAGGCCGGGCGGACGGTCTTGAGCTTGTCAATGTTGAGGTTCTTGACCTCGTCGTCGCGCTCGACACGGGTGGCGGGCTTGCCTCGGGGGCCGGGGACCTCAATGGGGGCAATCTCCGTGAAGAGACCGGCCTCGGTGGCGGCCTGGGCGCGCTGGTAGGTGCCAATGGCATAGGCGTCCTGGGCCTCGCGGGGGATGTCGTGGGTCGCGCTGCACAGCTCAGCCTGCAGGCCCATGTGCTCGTTGCTGTAGGCGTCGGTAAGGCCGTCGATGAGGACACCGTCGATCAGCTGGGTGTTGCCGTACTTGGAGCCGGCGCGGAGAGTGGGCAGGTAGTGGGGGGTGTTGGACATGGACTCGGTACCGCCAGCGACGACGATGGAGGCGTTGCCGGTGATGATGGTCTGGGCACCGAGGATAATGGCCTTGAGGCCCGAGGCGCAGACCTTGTTCACGCCCGTGCAGACGGTCTTGTTGGAGAGGCCGGCGCGGATGGCGCACTGGCGGGCAGGGGCCTGGCCGAGGCTGTACAAAAGATGGTTAGCGGGTGCAGCCAAGAGAAAGACGCCACGGTGAACTGGAAGAACTTACTTGGCGGCCAGAACGTTGCCGAAGAAAACCTCCTCGACATCCTCGGGCTTGATCTCGGGAACACGCTCAACGGCAGCTGTTTTTGTCAATAAGGGGCAGGACGGGGGCAGGGTAACAGGTCGGACGTACACTTGATGGCGTGGGCGCCGAGCTGGACGGCCGAGAGGCTGGACAGAGAGCTGTGAGGTCATATTAGCAAGTCTGAAGCTCAAATAGAAAAAAATGGCCAAAATGGCGGCGAGGGCGCAAAAAAGATGAAAAGATGCATCGTGGAGGGGCAGCTTCTTACCCAAGGAACGAACCGACAGGGGTTCTGGCAGCAGCCACGATGTAGACGGGGGGAAGGCTAGACATTGTGTGCGTGTTGTGGTGATTTCAATTGGTAAAGATCTTGAAGAATCAAAATGAGGCAAAAAGGAGACAAAACAAATAAAGGAGAAGAGACGAATATGAATAGGAGGCAATCGCAAAAGGAAGGAGTAGCTTGCCGGACCGGCGTACTTTATTACTTATCAAGGGGAAGGCGGACCGGCGCAACACTGGTTGCGAGCGGTCGCTATGGTGGGCAGGTACGTTGTGCCCCACCAGAAAAAATATTGTTGAGGGTCCAACCTTCCCGTTGTCGCTGTTGCTGTTTCTATGTGGACGTCTCTATCGCTGCTGCCCCTCGCCGTTTCCAGTGGATCTTGGACAATGTGCCTCTCCTTCCTGAATGGCTCAATGGCCCCAATGGGCCCATCAATGGCCTCAGCAGCTGCCGCTCAATGGCGTGCCTCGCAGTCACACCGCCCTCGCGCTTGCCCCTTTTCTTCTTTTTTTCCCCTTTCAGGGCAGCCGCGCCCATACCGCTCTTGGGAAAGTGCGGTAGGACTTGCCTGTCCCACAGCTATTCGTCAGTGGTTCCTTCCCACATGTCGCCAGCCTCACGCAAAATGCAACTAGCATCGCTGCCGTGGAAGGTGCGAACTGGGCAAAGCTTCCCAACGCACCTAATTTCGTTGCCTTGCGCCTCGCGCCTTCCCGACGGAGAGACGACTTGCACAAAAGTCAGACTCGGTCGCAGTTTCTAATCATCGCGAGGCAAAGACGCAGCAACGATTGCTGTTGCCTTGTTGGTAATTTGAGCAGCGTACGTCGACCCCCACCCCTTTTTTCTCTTTTGCTCGTTTTTCTCTGTCTTGGTATTCTGCCCCCTTGTTTGTTTTGTTTTCTTCGTCCCGCTCCGACAACGGCCGACGACGGCACGACGATCCTCGACACAAACCCACGACGATCGATACGACGTTTCGTTTCGGGCAGCGGCAGAGGAGCGTACGGCCATCTGGGCTGTACGAGTATCCTGCTCGCCCAGCCTTTTGAGCTTTTTGAGCGCTTTTGGGGGGACGAGGACCCTAGCAAATCAAAGAAATCGCCAGACAGGGAACTCGACATGGAACACAGAAATTAAAAGACAAAAAAAAAGACAGACTCGAAGGCGTGACGATGGACGAGCAGACGGCTGCCCAGCTGCGGCAGGCTTTTGAGACAGAGGATCAAGTCTGTATCGGTTTCGGCCCGGACAAGCTAATTGGCTATGATGATGCCATCCGCAGCGAGGCCGATATCCCACATGAGCGCCAGCAGTTCATGGAGTCGATGGCGTTCTGGTTTAGCGTGTCACGGCACCGGCCGGCACTGGAACGGCTCGTTGCGCGGCATTTGGGCACGGACGCGGCCCGCGTCAAGATGAGCCACTTGAACATGTGGCGACAGGGTGCGTTCAACGTGGCCATCCCCATGCTTGTTTTTGAGAACAAGGCTGCGGCCGATGCCGCCTACACACCGTCGCCGCAAGGTGACATGCCACCGACGGTGCCAGACAGCCTTCGCCGCGTCATGCTGCGTCTTCCCATGCCGCCGCGATGCGCCGAGGCCGTCTACCCCGGCTCGATCCTGGAGAAGATGCGCTGCGAGACAGCAACATATGTGTGGATGCAGAAGAATTGCCCACAAGTTCGAATTCCCCATCTCTTTGGCCTCGGTTTTCCAAACGGGACTCATGTAAGTTTGGAGAGCTGTTGTGATGGGCATATACTGGCTGCAAAGCTTGAACAATAAAGTACTGACAAAGTAGTACACCCATGAGAGCCGGCTATTTTTTGTCCGTCGTGCTTGGCTCTACATCCGGCAGTGGTTTGCATCATGGATGCAGAGACCACTTCTCTCAAACTATGTGCCCATATCTGTTCCGAAAGACGACTGTCCCGTTGACTCTGGTTACATGATCTTGGAACACTTTGGAGCGTCTTTTGGCCAAGAGCTGTCATTAATGGCACGAGAAACAAGGATAGTGGGAGACGAGGTGGAATACCTGCCGGAGCCGGTTCAGATGTTGTCACAACCGGTCAAGATGCGCAATTTATTCCGAGGCATATCTCGCGTCATCCTCGCCCTAGCACGGGTCCCCCAGCCTCGCATCGGCGCATTCCGGTTCAACGACGATGGAACAATATCTCTGGGCAACCGACCCGTGACGGCCGATATGTTTGTGCTGGAGAACGCACGAGCACCACGCACAATGGGCATCGACACGACGTACACCAATGTCAACGAGTATGTGAGCGATTTGCAGACGTTCCAGGAACAAAAGTTTCTGGCGGCGCCTAACGCAGCCGTCGAAGAAGAGGATGCCAAGTATCAAATGGGCATCATGTCCTTTTTACGAGCCGTTGCACACCATTTTGTTGGCGGTATCAGTCGGTGGCGCAACGGACCGTTTGTGCTGTACATGTCTGACGCCAACGCATCGAATTTTATGGTCGACGAGGACTGGAACGTGACCGGCATGTACGATCTGGAGTGGATGTTCTCGGCACCGGCTGACATGCCACGAGTGCCGTCTTGGCTCACATGGTCCACGGTGGACCGAATCTCGAACCCTGCAAGTGACGAGTTCGACGCATACAACGAGACAAGAGCCGTCTTTGCCGAAGTGTTTGCAGAGGAAGAGAGGCTCGCTGACACAGTCGGTCTGGAAAAGGCGCTCGGCGGCTCGACACTGAGCTCCGTGATGGAAGAAAGCTGGGCGTCCAAGACGTTCTGGTTTTATTCCTCACTGTTGTCCATCACGGGCATGACGCATATCGCGTCAAACCAGATCCTACCCATGTTCGTCAACGCTTGGGACGAGAAGAGAGAGCCGTCAGCGCCGTTTTCAGACCTGGCCAAGCTCTGGAGCACCAACGCTGCCGACGTTGTCGTAAAGAAGGTCGACGAACATACAAGACACTTGGTCAACGTGGCAGCTCTTTTTGGACGCGAGCCGCCAGCTGCCATGCCTGTCCATGACATAGAGGCAGGGATAGTCAACGGGACGAGTGTACTGCACACAGGAGAAAAGCTTTCGCATGAGTTGGAACACAGCGAAGGGATCAGTCTGCAGGGCTGATAATAATTTTTGGGAGCACCGTCGATGTGCTTTTTTTTTTTTTTTTTGGATATGAATATACACGAGCAACGACATAGAAGTGACGATACACGAAGGCATAATGGGAGGTGGCAGCGACCAGAGACTGGGGACTGCCAGGTACATAAAAGTACATAATTATAGAATGTGTATATATATTTGCAGCCGATTCTGGTCTGGCCAAGTTGGCGAGGCAAAGCGCACAAAAATACTACAGTATGCGAGTGCCAAAGCGAGTGCAAAAGCCTTATGCAAAACAGGCAGGTGCTAAATTTCGGTGTGCGGAAGACCTGCAAAACTGGACCGACAAGACACAGGAATAAGACACCAAACAATACCCCAATAAGCTGCAACAGCGATTCGATTTGGGAGGCCGTTGCCTGACGAGAAATACGAGGCAAAAATACTCTTCACACTGCCTTTGGTTGTCTCCAATCTTATCGTGTGGTGGGCTGAGGTTTTGAGGGGAAACGCCGGCGCCAACCGCAGGTAAGCTTTTATTTCGCCGCCAAAAAATGTCCCGAGCTGGTTTTAAAGAATAACGATTGCAGATTTACAGATTCACGCCAACTCCACCAACCTCGTCGCTCCGATTTCACAGCATCCAACATATCGGCCGGAACGTCTACTGAACCTCGATACGCACTTTTATCAACATGGCCCCTCTGGCAAAAGCCGTGACGGTGTCCCTCGAGGACTTGAAAAATGGTGAGTTGCTCTCATGCGGTAACTTTGCTGGGACATCAACACCAACATCAACGCCAACCTAACATCACCAGGAACCGTGTCGCTCGACAAGTTGCAGGAAGCTTTCGGCCCCGACTCGCTCGGCATCCTAGTCGTCCAGGACGTTCCCGCCAGGTTCGCTGCCTTGCGCCACCGCCTGCTCTCCTATGCGTCGTATCTGGGCAACCTCCCCGCCGACGAACTCACGCGCCTCGAGAACGAGACGGCCAAGTACCTGACAGGCTGGTCGTGTGGAAAAGAGACGCTCAAGAATGGCCAGGCCGACACGCTCAAGGGCTCGTTCTACGCGAACTGCGCATTTTACGTCGACGCAGCGCTCGACTGCGCAAAACCGACGGAAGAGTTTTCGCCAGCAACGTTCCCCGAGTATCTTTCGCCCAACATGTGGCCGGCCGAGTCGGTGCTTCCTGGCTTCCGCGCGGCTCTCGAGGATCTGTGCCGGCTGATTATCGACGTGGCGGTTCTGGTAGCGCGGGCATGCGACCGGTTTGCCGTGCAGGCGATCCCCAACTACCGGCCGGGCTATCTCGAGACCGTCGTGAGCACATCGACAACGACCAAGGCGCGTCTTCTGCACTATTACCCTCAGACAGCCCCTGAAGACGGCGACGCGAAAGAAGAAAACGACGACGACTGGTGCGCGACGCACCTCGACCATGGCTGCTTGACGGGCCTCACGTCGGCCATGTTTGTTGACGAGGCGGCTGTCGATGCTAGAGTCCCAGAAGGTGTGGATGCAAAGTCCACTCTCCCACCGCTCGCTGAACTTGACGCGTCGCCCGATCCGGCAGCCGGCCTCTACATCACGTCGCGCACGGGCGAGGTCGTGCAGGTCAAGATCCCGCGCGACTGCATTGCCTTCCAGACAGGAGAAGCGCTCGAACGTATCACAGCCGGCAAGTTCAAGGCCGTCCCGCATTTTGTCCGTGGAGCGCGGCCGGCCAAGGGTTCCACCGGTCTCATTGCGCGCAACACGCTGGCCGTGTTCACGCAGCCGAACCTGGACGACGACGTGGACAGCGACCACACTACCTTTGGCCAGTTTGCACGTGGCATTGTTGCAAAGAATACTGTCGGCTGAGGGGGTGGACAATGAAGAGAAGAGTGTGAAACCTTTTTTTTTTTTTTTTTTTTTTTTTTTTTTTTTTTTGTGGGGGGGAGTTTCTTTGTTTTTTGAATTAATATATTGAAAAATTTATGGAAAAAAAGTAACCCAAAAAAGTAAA
>WNYG01000077.1:108516-150366 GCA_021396235.1 Sporothrix pallida
CCCCCCCCCCCCCCCCAAAAAGAGGGAGAAGGGAGAAGGGCCGTTGATGCGACGCTGGACGGCCCATGCCGCGTCGCTTTTGTGTTTCGTGATCTCCATAAATCTGGGGGCGGGAACTGAGAAAAGAAAAAGAAGAGTCAAAGTAGAGTCAAAGAAAGGGGCAGAAAAACAAGAGAAGACAGGGAAAACTTGCAATGAATATTATCAAGAGGAAGATCTTTCTCTGTCTTCTTTCGCCCCTTTTTCTTCTATTTTCTTTCTTTCAATTTATATTTACATCTGCCCCACGACCTACTTTGACATGTGTCGGCTGCATGATCCGGTCAGTGCTTCACACATCGACGTGGAGAATGTCCGAGCACCCGTGGGGTCCTCTACAACGTGCTTTATCCAACACTCTCTCTTTGTCTTTTGCTATTTTATTCTTATTTTGCCTGTCTCCTTCATCGATCTTTGCCCTCCCTGGTATATATCCGTTCGTCCTGTCTTTTTATTCCGAACACATCAAGCGCGCAAAAAGAGTCACGAGGCGGGTATCGTTTATGCGCTCCAGCAAATCCTCGTTTCATGCAAAGTCGAGGTGATGCAGATAAAAGATGCAAAGTAAGTAATCGGGAGTTGAAATATCAAAGAATCAAAAAAAAGCTACACGACGACTAAAAATCCAAACGACAAGACTTCCCAGTCCCTTTGATGCCCTTTAACATCCCTCACGTCCTCAATGTCCTGCATCGCCTCTTTTTCTGGGTGAGGACCCTGGAACCGTCTGTATGCCTCGTTCGGTCAAGAAAACGCCCATTGGCAGGGCGGCAGGTGATCCAAAGAAAGAGGAAGGCATCTCACACACATCACGCGTGCTAAATGCATTCGTCAGACGCTCGTAATCGAGGCGCCCTCTTTCTGCATTTTACAAGAACTCGGGTGTCCCAAATTCTGTCTCCTTCTTTCTCGGATCTTTGACTTATTCAAGAGAATACGCAAGGCGTACGTAGAATTGTACTCCCTGTGCCCGCCCCTCTGGAACATTTTACCCCAGGCGCATTCTCTTCCTTTGTTTATTCTAATTTTATTCCTTTATTCTTTTATCGTTCTGTCGTAGATTAAATCTCATCGACAACGTAAAATGCTCCGTCTCTCAACGGCCATCCATTTGTAAACGGTCACGTCTGTGCGGCAAGCGTTTCCTTTCCTTCTGTCATTCCCTTTCTATTTTATCGTCTTTTATCTACCACTCCCCTCCCACGCACGGTCAGACTGCCTTGCACACCCTCTTTTGTCTCTTTCGTGCTTCATCTACAGTCCAAGCTGCTCGGGTGACGGGCAATGCCTTGAAAAGATCGTGGGAAAAAGGGAAGAAGGATAGAAGGCCCGCACCGACGGGCATCTTAACAACTTCAAGCAAGACGTGTGTTGATTTTGAGTCTAGAGGGTGGACCCTGACTTCAACTCCCAGCTATCTAACTTTCTAAATGATATATCCTTTTCTCCGTATTGGCATTGGCTCTGGTATTGCCGTTATTAAGGCACTGCTATTACCCCGTATTTTACGGAGTAATACTGGCAGCTGGTAAAAGAACTGAGCAGGTGACACAGTTCAGTTGATGCATGCTGAGCGGCACAGTCATTGCACTCTCCCTAGACGGTCGACGGACCGTCTGTCCGAGAGAAAGGAAGACAACGAGATGGCACAAATATTATGGAAGAACATACGTCGTAAATATTGAAATAAAACAAACCAAAAAATAGCCAACAGAACATCTGCCGCCTTCTTGGCAAAGGGCCATCTAGGCAAGGCTGCAGCCTGGTCAGACGCTACATGGGCCTCGAGGATGCGTTGCTGCCGTCCGTACAAGTGGGATCTGGTGATCTGGAGTCGTCAAATGAAAAGCAGATACACATCTGCACATCTCACCCGATTGAGACTCGATATATCATATATCGCAGACACAGCTCACCTGCTCCTTTGCCACACATTTGCTTTGCCCCTCCACAGCCCATCTCTTCCATCTCTCACAATCAAACAATCTGGGGAACATTGTGGGTGGTGCGGAGGTGGCAAAACGAGACATTTACTCAATCGAGTCCTCTTTTTAGAGTTTGCATTGGAGAATCAAGGGTCCAGCTGTGTTGATCCTTTCCGTATTCTTCTTTCTTGTCACTCTTGTCACTCATTCTCTCCATGCCGCCTCCTTATTTGATATTGCGGCGAGGTCAGGTGAAGACAAGAAATTGGAAGTGAGATACGGCGCAAGACGTTGGATAAATCCGTGAATGGAAATAATTCAAAAATATAGTTCAAAAAGTCTCACATAGGATGGAACTGCAACACCATCTCTCCCTCGTGGACGTTTTGTTTTCCATCTCTTTTTATCATCATCAGCTCTGCCCTGCCTCTCTCTGTCTCTCTTCGCCTCTCACCTCGCCTCACTGCAACGCTGTCTGGCTGTTTCTGACCCGAGACTGACCCCGAAGCCGTGCGTTCGGGACCGGTGATGGAAAGAAATTTGGAAGGCAACAAAACAAAAAGAAAAGAAAAAAGAAATTGAAAAAATGGGGGCTGTAAAACAGTGATCCAACAGCCTTTCGGCGATTGGTAACGACTTACTCATTGAAATGTCTTACATTTTCGGTGGTTTTACGACGCAGAGTCTCTAATTGCTTGTACTGACTGTTTCAACAGAGACTGGAGAGACTGTCCGAGCACCTGGAGATGGTCTCCAGTGACAGCGGGACCGGTGAGCCCAAGACAGGGACTCCCCTTCCTCTTTCCTTTTTTCTGGGTTTTCTGCTTGCTGGGGCACCGCTTAAAACCAAACAAAACATTGTCAACACAAAACGGTGGCAGTTGCAACAGGATCTGAAAATGGAATGGAACTGGACCTGGGACTCGACGAAGGCTCAACTCAAAGAGGGGCACGCTGCAAAATGGAAGGCTCTGCCGACGTGGTACGGAAGACGGTAGACGAGCCGCTCTTGCATAACGCGAAATGCTCACCTGAGCAGAAAAAATTCAGGCAGGCGAGCCAGGGCAAATTACGGAGGCGAGAGTGATCTGTTCTACGGAGTAGATTTTGGGTGCAAGATATGGACAAAGTGCTCCCTATGGAAGCAATTGATTTCCCTTGGTCTTGCTCCCTTTCCCCACCGTTTTCGTTTTACAACGGACAGTTCGTTTATTCAGAAAACGAGATAGAATTTTACTGAGTATCTTTGCTAATTGTTTAACAAAAATAGAATAAAACAAGCAGACGTGATCACGAACAAATTCCTCCTCCCGTCCGTTTTCGATTACGAGTGTGGCTGCAGGGCCGCATGTCCTCGCCTTGCCAGCTGAGCAGACAGTGTACACCGCCTTATCCTTATCTCAACAAATCAACAAATGAAAAGACTTGACCCCTTTTTAAACTTTGATTCTTTGGCTTTCCAACACCGCATCGTTGCTCACCCCTGTCTTTGATTCCTTCCTTGTGTAAGCATCGTGACCAGCCGTGCTTCCCCAGGATGCCAAATACCCTCACGAATTACGAGAAAGAGGGATGCTTGAACAAACAATTGAAATGAGAGCTTTTGGGCAAGGAATCAAAATACAGTAGATACAGTAAGGATCTCATCCTCGCTCTCACTGCCAGTTTCGTCATTTCTGCCTGCTTGGTCTTGGCTGAACATGCTGTGCTCATCGCCCGAGGCCCAAAAAGGAGGATGCCTCTCGGACATGACGGTGATGGCGACGACGATCTGCTGTACCTGTGATGCAGTACGCATCGTGCAAGTACAATTCAGAATATACTGGGAAAGAGGGGTGTCTGTTACACTAAATTTAATGCCATTCTCCTTCATTTTTTTCTGTTTAAATCTTATTTTATCTTTTGCTTCTCATTTCAGCCGTACCACAGGACGTAACCCGACCGTTTTGGGAAAACCATGGTCATTTAAAACCAGAAAGCAACATAAACACAACGTATCGATGCCAGATGTACCATCTACTTGAGAACTTTGAGTCAATAGACAGCACAAACTATACGTTGCACAAGCAGGCGAGACACAAGACACACAGGTGAGGCTGGGTAGAGGAAGTAGAGAAAGTTGAAAAGAAGGACGAAGTAGCAACACAAATATTCCAGAAACTGAATAACAGACCTGTTGTCATCCCCACGGATCGTAAACAAGGCCACGGGGGAGGACAAGAGCTGCGACCTGGTGATTTCATGATCTCGAGATTGTTGAACCGAAGGTTGTATATTCTATTTATCCAAGCCTCAATCAAAGTCTGCCGTTGACATATTCTCACATCTAAGTTGATATACAAAGAATCAGTAGTATCACGATGGCTGTTTCTTGAATGATCGCGTATGTGTTCAAAGTATCCCACAGACTTTCCCCTTTTCAGTGTCTCTTTTAAACTCACTACTCTTCTCAAGTCTCGCCATTATTCATATGCCAAGTTCACTCCTGACCAACGTTGCACAACGCTGGAATGCTCGGTCCTTTTCTGTACCCAAAAAGGACGCCGTGGGAAACACAAAGACATTTTTAGAATAAGCAAAGAATAACAAGAATACGGGGAAGGAAGAGAGAGATCAAATAGAGTGGATGGGAATAAATTCAATATTTGCGGTATAAAAAAGAAACACAAGCTATGTAAATCATCAACACTGATACTACTTAAGATGAGTGCTGTTTGTTTACTCTAATACCAATCGTGCGTAAAATAGGGGTTTCTTTGAATATGAGCTCTATGGTCATTCATAGCCTTGGCTTTTTTGTTTATTTCATTTTTTATTTTTATTTTCTTCATTAATTTAGTAATTTAAGGCATTAAACATATAATTTCCCCCGACGTTATCTATAAACTTCAATCCAAGCCGTTGATTTCCATTCAGTTGAAAACATATTGAGGGCCGCCATCAATAGTGCAGACTGACAACTTGTACGGAGTTGGCGGTGGCTGTGTCTAATCAACATAGACTAATTTAGTAGTCACAAAATTCAAATCAGCGAGCAGTCGCTTACAATCTTTCGTAGTATAGTGGTCAGTATACGGGCTTGTCACGCCCGGGACCCGGGTTCAATTCCCGGCGAAAGAGAATTTTTTGGTTTTTTTTTGTTTCCTAATGTTTTTTCTTTTTCTTTTTCTTTTTTGCAGACCAAATTTTTATGACTTAACATGTCTTCTCAACTAGGGTTTCTCATTTAAAACCATTATATCCTATTAAATATTTGTTTTAAACACTCTCCCTCTAGGTGTACTTACTTTTTGCAAATTATTTTAGTTTTTTGAGGATGGAAAGTAAAAACGGATGTGCTTCACAAATGTCGCGAAATGATGTGCCACGTGACTATGCTACTGCGATATCCACTTACACGGGCCGGTCCCACTGTCACTGTTCGATCCGATGATGACCTCGATGTGAGTCGTGCCTTCCTTGTTTGTTTGTTAAAGCAAACGTCAAAATCATTTTCACACGATCTTCTTAAGGCAGCCGGCCGGAAATTTGCAGGACGATTAATATCTTATTCATCTTTAATTTCAACAGTCCCCCCTGAGAGAGTTTTTCCTTACCTTCGCATCTGTCCATCAACCACCAATATTTGCATCTATCAAACGCCAGGTTTTCTTGAATACCGACACCTGGTCTCAGACCAGACTGACCTCAATTGCAACGTTTATCTCAGGCTGAACAGGCTGTCTGTTCAAGTTCTTGAATTTGTGATGGCATTCCGGTGCTGTTTTTGGCCGGAGACGGCTCAACCCCGTCCAGTCTCCAATCCAATTCGTCGACTACAGTTGGGTCGACCGCATAAATGCAACTTCACATGATCTTTTACAGCCTATGACAGCCCGCGTCACCATACTCGCAAGGCATTCTTTCACGCCTTTATTCGTTATTCGTAGGCATCGTTCGTCTGTTCTTTTTTTGTCTGGCGAATAACGTCTGCAAACAAACTACCACGAGATGCAATGATCTGCCGTCGATGGTCGTCTGAATTCAATCGATGGGACGATATGCAAACCGACGGCGAGGTGACAAAATAAATCGACATGAACAACAAAAAAACAACGCATAAAACAGGCAGCAGGCTCAATTTCCAAGGTGCGTGACTGCCTTTTCCCTTTCCGTTTCCCCGCATAGACGGAACAACTGACCTGGTTTGCCGCATCTTATTCGTGCATTTTGCAGCTGTCTTGTTTGTTGCATTTTGTGTTTTGCCCAAATGCAGGACTCTTTCCCTGTTTGGAGAATCGGAATGACGAAATGCCATCGTGATGGCTGTCTTTGGTCCCCAACAGCCTGGCAAGACATTGTTGTCACTTTTGTCACTTTTGCCATTTTTGTTCCTTCAGTATCCAGGAACGGCGACAGACGAGGATCCGAAAAGAGCAGCTCCAGGGCCGAAATCGACACAGCCCGAAACAAAAGTCGTCAACTGACATCAGAATGGATGGTTGCAGTTGCAGTCTAGATGGCGGTTATTATGTCTGGTGTCTGTCTCTCTCGTCTGTTTCGGCATCCTGTCTGTGATCGCCGCTCTTCTTCACACCTCTTTCTTCTCGTTCATCCTTCCTCCTCAGGGTCTCCGAGTGCCAACGTTTGAAACATGTCTTGCCCAGATGGAAGGCCCAAGAATTTATATCGAACGCCTCTAGAAGACGATGATGCAAAAAAGGTGTGGCACACTTGACTTGTAGATATTTAGACAACCGAAACAAAGGGCACCAGAACACATCGCCGACCCTCAGAAACAAGACAAACAGAACCAAAGCATGTGCTCGGAGGTCAACATCCAGACCATCCCGTTCCCGACTTTCTCACCGCTATAAACATCGCCACAAACAACACACCCATTGGCGCATCCTTCAACACACCCCTTTTAACAGTCTTTTTAACGGTAATCACCGGTAATCACCATCACCTCGTACATTATTCTCACCTCTGGCTCCGTCGTTACGGCCCTTGCGGCCCGACAGACGGGGAAAGTGCCCACGAGACGGGTTTATTTTAGAGATTCAATGGTGGTAAAAACTGTGTGGGTGTGTGTTGTCGAACAACCCACAACTTGTCACATCAGAGCGAGACATATACTAAAAATGTGTGCAAATATTAAAACGGCATTAACTTCTCCATCTCAGTTTCCTGGTGTGCCCTTGTGTTTTCGTGTTCTTTTGCGTCTGTTTTCTCTGTTTCTTTTCTTTTCTTATGTTTTTTTCTGCATCATTGTGTCTCCGTCGTCGGAGATGTTATGACAGAATAGTAAATAGAAGAAATACGTCAACAGAAATGAAATCTGATATAATTAGCACGGTGCGTGGGGGTGTTACGAGATATTCATTGTTTTCGTGAAACAAAATTCAAACGAATTCAAATAAATTCAAAAATAAACCCAGCAACACAAAAAATAAAATGATAAATACAATAAAAATAGGCACTCAAAGAAATCAGCTGCAAAATATTCTGCCCATTTCCTGGACACCCCAATGAGATGTCGCCATTGTCAACATGACAGTCTCGGTGACAACAGCAGTGACAACGCACAAAATAGATATCCCATGATCACCAAAACACGCATGCCGCGGCTAAATTTGGGTGGGTTTTTGCAGCAGAGAGGGGCATCTCGTCACAGAGGGGCAGATAGTATCGTGAGCAGCGGCAGTGACGAGTAATTGCTGTGTATGCGCGGCGGACTGCGCCATGATGAGCATACGATGCAGCACAGTGGACGCCCAACCCACGGCCATTCGGCCATTCAGCCCTACTCCATAGTGACTCCATTTTGACGTCTCGGGTGACCTGAACGTGACTCCATCGTGCCTGCCATTTCGTACCTTCCTGTGGCCTGCCCCTCTGCTGTGCCCCGTCCCAGCATGCAAGATTTCCCCAGTCTGCGCCCTACGACGTATTCAGCATGAGTATGCGCCTCATCAGCCTGCAGATTTCAGCAGGCACGATCCTGCGCGCGACATCCCACATGGTGCTTCCAGCACGGTGACGTACAAGGGAAAGAGTGAGCAGGCAAGGCAGGAGCGAAGGACGAAAGTGCGATGCACAGAGAAGGAAGGCACGAGCGCAAAACGATTCTCACGATATTCATTCAAATTCCAAATCAACAAATACGATTGGCTTCAATGAGGTCGACACGAGGTCATTTTCCTCTCTCACATTTTCTGTCATTTTTCTTCGTTTCCCACTGTTTTAGCTTTCGCATCCTTCGTCTGGTTTTTGCAGTTTTTAGGGTCCTCTTTTTGCACTTTTGCCCTTGTTTTCCCCATATTGGGCTCGCCGCTTGTTTATGCAAGTGCCGGCAGGTGACAATAAACAAATGGCAGTCTTTGAGTTTGCGCGGCCTCCTCTCCTCAGTCCAATACGCGGTGCAAGTAAAAGACGCAAAACGGAGGCCCCTCAGCCCTCATCTCCAAGACATGCTCCTCTTTCCCCCAACTCTTCTCCTCTTAGCTTCCTAAACTTTACCGTGCCACGCAGCAAAATAGCGACGGCGCCATGCACGGCTGTGTAGGCAGGCGGGTGATGCGAGGCAGTCGAGAGGGAGAGAAGGCTGCCGTCTTGGTTTTGGGCCCTATTTCTTGCGATTTTTGCGTGCCCTCGTGGTCAGTTTTGTTTTTCGTCACCCTTTTCGCGTTGTTTCCCTCCAAGGCGGTTCCGTGTAGGGTTAGTGACAGTGGGAAAGAGCGACGCAAGAACAAAACACAGAGCGAAAACGGAAACAACTCTTGGGACGAATGAAGCAAGACAAGAGGCAAGAGCGTCCCAAGGGCCAACGGAGGACGAAGGTTTGTTTTCCTCTTATTATTACGAATTGTCATTACCACGACCTCAACATCCGCCTCTGCGGGAAACCGCCGAACATCGACTTGTCAAAGCGTGATGATCCCCTCACCAGTGAGTAAGATCAATAGTTCTGGACGAGTCTGCTGGTCGGAAGTGCCGTAGTTTCTGTCATGTCTGAATGCAAATGCCGTCGATTTCTTGTTTGCCTTTCTGTCCCTTTAGGCCCATGGAACTAAATCTGGGGTAGAGGCTGGGCAAAATAAAACAAAGAAAAACAAACCATCACACGAACAAAACAAAACCAGAGGCGGCGTTGAATAAGAGCCCTTGGACGATCGTCAAATTGGTGTGGTTCTATTTGCTGGCTTTGGCGTCTTGGTCGCCTCTGCCGCCTCAGTTTTGGAGCCGACCATGAGGAGGATTCCGAGGGGCGTTCCGAAGGGAGAGAGGTCCGAACTATGAGACGGAAAAGGGAAAGCAACAGGAAAGGTTCTAGGAAATAAAGACATTGGCGAACCGAGGGGCTAGCTTCCGAGCCCGCCAGGGCTACCCTGCTAAGCATTGGCCACCAAAACGGTGGCTGGCAACACAGACACGAGAGAGAAAAGCCAGATGGACGCCGAAATTGGCCCGTGTAATTCAGGTGAGCGAAGTAGGGGAAAACAGGAGGAAACCAGGAAATCAGGAGGCATCCCAAGAACTACGCAAGGTTGGTGAAGAAGGCATAATGCAAAACAGCCCATCCGAGCCATCTTACTCTTTGACACGCAACACACCGCGTCCCGAAAGCCTCACCTTGGTCGCTGGAGAAGAAGAAACGAGGCGATTGGTGGCGTATCGGGCCAGTCGTAGATGGTGGATTTCTATTTTCATATTTTCATTAGCTTCACCGAAGGTATTCGTCTCCAATGCTCCTGCCAATTCAGGTACCTCCCCATAGTAAAGTGGGTGTTGTCTACCTTCCTCTCTTGCTCGGAATCTCGGAAAATACACCGACGAAAAGACTACAACCAGTCGCTCTTTCTCCGACAGGTTGACATGTACTGGTACAGGAGGCAAGTACGGAGTAATACAGCGTCCACACTCAATACAGGGCATTTTAGCGTACGCGAGGCTCGGCTAGGCGATATGCGAGCCTGTACAGGGCCTCCAGGCGAGAGACAGGGCCTGCACAGGCCTTTTCCAATAGCAGACCAAGTCGGCTATCTTGCTTCAGGCAAGTTGGCGAACGAGTCAGAAATACGACGCCAAAGGCGAAAGAGGGCCAAGCTATGCGATGGAATAAACCACCCTCCTCCTGACTCTCTCACACCGTTTTGCCCGTTTTGTGCACTTACCGCCCACAGCCGGGCGCCTGGGCGGCAAGCCTCCAATTGTGTCGGCGGCAATTGCTGGCAACTCGTGGCAGCTGTCGGCTGTGCTATTTGGGTAAGTCTTGGAGAAAACACTATCCATCGTCAATCTGGGGAAATATCGCCTCCCTGTCGACACTGTCAACGACTGTCAACGCGGAGAATTGTCTCTTTGCTAGTCTGTTCTGTTGGTTCTTTTGGATATCCATAGCCAGAACTGACAGAGAATCACGGTCAAATGGCAGGGCTAACCAACAGGTTCACACCCTCTTCCGTCTTTTAGCTGAATCTCTCAAGTAAACAAGTATGCGATGTTATTGCGACGGACCGCGAAGGACACAATTTTACACTTTGGCATCTAGCAGACAAGGCGCGACGACGGTGAGATGGTGTGCGAGATTAAAACGCGCTCTGGCCTTGTTTCGAGCCTCGTGTCGATGCCGAGCCAAGTGAGAAGAGGACGTCGTCGGGCATCATGATCTTCATGTTTTTTTGTCCTGGCCTGTCTCCTTTTCTTCTTCCCTGCTCGATTTGATTCTTCCCCCCCCCCCAGACATCGGTAATGCGCTGGCACGATGCCATGTGCTTGCAACGCTGGCGGAGAAGATTGCTTGATTGGGCCATCGTCACGATGAAACTGCCTTTTGCAGACAGTTCTCTGATTACCCCAGTTTCTCCCGATTTCAGGGTCCTGGTGCTGACCGAAGCGCATTTCGCTACCCCATGTTGCCCATTTGCTGTCACTTCACACAGAAACTACTGTATCACTCACCCTCTCTCTCCTCTCTTGTCTTGTTCGCTTGCGCGGCATCAGGCCACCGGATATTTCTCCAGCGTCGGCCCCACCACCTTCGGAAAATCACACCTACTGTGTATTTCTCCTCCTCACCTCTCGCTCTCTTCTTCAGCGAGGCTGTCTCACTGTTCTTGCGCTTGCTTAATGCCTTCCCCTCTCCGAATCTCCCCTCATCACACGTTCTCCTCACCTTCTCGGGCCTTCTCTTTCTTCAATGCGGAGTCTCGGGGCGGTTTTGCGACCTTTGCGAGGCTTGCGAAGCATCTCTCCCTGTCTCTGGTGTCCTTCTATTTCAAACGTCGCACGAATACAACGTAGAACCTGATCTCATGCGCACATGGACACATTGGCACATGGCAAATCCTCTTTTTTCTTGTCAAGCTGGTCTTCCTTCCTCTTCGCCGTGTTTCCCCAGACTCGTCTTAGAGAATATGCGGAGTGAAGTGCGTTAGTATCACGACTAGGAATCCTTTTTTTGTTCTCTTTTGCCATGTGCCCAACTATTCTTCTCTGTCCATTTTTATTGTTTGATTTTGCTTCTGGTGTGCTTCTGATGTCTGTGTCCGTTCACTGTTTGTCTGTCAAAAGTGTCACTCAAGCGCGCACTCGCCGAGTTAGACCCCGAGCTAGACCCCGTCTCGTGCCCGTCTCGAGGGCGGTTGCAGACACCCGGGCTATTTTCCCTGCAATTTCTTGTCTTTGACTTGTCCACGCCGGCGCTCCCCGTCCCTATTTTCCCATTTATTTTCCCTATTTCCCCATTTTTTACTTTGACTAGTACAGGTTTGTCCACCGTTTTCTCCTGCTCCTCGCCCTTTTAGCCTTTCAAGCGAGATGTTCTGGAAATTCGCGTTCTTCGATAGGGCTGGGCCTGGAACGAACTGAAAGCACTAGGAGAGAAGTAAAATTGTCATGTGAAGACCAATCAGCTGAAGACTGATTCAGAATGCATCACAACACGCACAATGGTCGTTAATTGAGGCGAGTGTTTGCACCTGGCAAAGCATTTTTCCTCTTAATCCACGGAATACTCCGTGTCTGTACGACGTATTGAACACAGGTACGACATGCACATTATTCGGGCCTGCCCACATTATGTTTTGGTGTACTCCGTACGGAGTACCGTTTGGTAACCTCATGATCGTTCCTTCCCTCCCAAACGGAGAATGCCGGCCGGGCAGCGGCCGGCAGCCCGGCGGTTCTTTTGTTCTTTCCTTCTGTGCTACCCCTGCCTCTTTCATGGCAAGAATCTTGCTACTGCATTGAGGCACTGCTCCGCCTGCAGCCCCTTTTGCCATGTGGCCAATGCCACTAGTCTCCATCGCTTCTTTTTCACCTTTTCAGGACTTGACGAAGTCCATTCAACACAGCAGCCGTTTCTTCATCTACGACGCAGACATCGACTTCTTGATCTTCTTGATCTTCCCGAAGCACTTAACGGCTTCCAGTAGTGAGATTGAGGGAAATAGCATGACGATTGGATGTCTGACTGCTGTTTTGCCTTATTGGGGCAATCGATCTGCTCCTTCCTCGTGGGCCTCGATCTCGGTGTGCAGAACACCGAGCTGTTTGTGTCCCGTCTTTTCTCGACGAGGAAGGTGGCAACGTATCACGTGGGCACCATTTATTTCGTTTACAGAAGTATCTACCACTGTGTCGGCGCTTGCCGTTTTGCACAATGGACTGACCTTTGCCTGTTGGTTTTGGAATGTGTTCGTTAATTTTCCACGGTCTGCATCTTATCGTTTGTGGCCGCATTGCATCCATTTCTTCACCATTCCTGATTCCCCACACACAAACAGGAGAAATCTTGAGAAATCTTCCGTGATTGCAGGGAACCACGGAGTAATTCGGCACGCTGGCTGTGCTGAGAGATGCTAGGATGGGCTGGGATATGCCTGTGATGAGTCTATGGGATACCTCCAACGGTTTTTCTCTTGCTATCGCCAGCAACGTTGCCCCCAGTCGTGCCTTCCTCCCCTTTGCCCCTGTAAGTCGTGACAAAATAGGCGTCATGCAGGGGTAAAGAGGGAAGGAGACAAGAAGAGAAAGGCATGAAGGAGGCTCATGACGGAAGGAAGAGGGGGAAAGGCGCCTCCTCTCTTCTCCTCTTTCATGTCTCTGTCTCTTTCTGTTTCTGTCTCCTTCCTGTGGTTCTGTGCATCGCATTAAAATGGATCAGATATGGGGGACGGGGAAGCTTCCCGGCGGTTGGGTCCTTCCTTGTGGCCCTTCTGGTCCCTGTAACCAGGCTTCATTTTCCACAACGAAAGGCACATCACCTCTCTTCCACCCATTCTCTTCTCTTGTCCTCTACTATCCCTGACAGTCGCAGTGAGGATCAGCGCAGACCAACCGCTTCACACCAGAAACGCTTGATCCCCTTTTCTCCCCGACCGTTCCCCCACAGAGACAGCATCAGTCGTTGATGGAAATCGCCAAAAGAGGAAACCAGCTCATGACATCCTTGCTTCTTGTCATCCTTTTGTCTCCTCAAATCGTTGCAGTCGCCAACGGTCGGCTGCGATAATGAACACGGACCCGAGATGGCCATTCCTGGTCTTTCTTGTTGTTTCCTTTCCTCTTTTGTCCTCTTACATACAGCAGGTGACGATCGATAACAAATCCAAGCAAAGATACCATATCAAATGATATCAAATGACAACAAGACGAAACCAACATGAAAAGCAGCCTTGTGCAAGTTAGGCAGGCCGACAACAGATAGTCCGAGATGGAGGTGAAGGGAAGGCCCGTTTTTGGCGGCACCCCCGAAGGTGTGTGGTCTTTTGTGGCTCCTTTCTCCCCCATTCTCCCCATTCCCCTCATTGCGCCGTTGTCACGTTTCCTTCCAGAAGCAAAACACACAGCGACTGCATTTCGACTGCATTTGCACTAAAGCAAGGAACGGGCGGCGCCTTTTCGCTTCGTCCTGTGTCCTGCGCGTTTTGTGCTTGTACGAAATCTGAAATCTGGCAGCTGCACGAGGTCACGCAAATTAGATGCACACGGACGGGGTATTATTGAATACTGGTAGACGCGTATTCTGGGGCAAAAAAACGTGCTCCTATCGTTCTCCTTCATACGACAAAAGCAGCAGGTGCGCGTTCCCAAACGGTTACCGAGCACAAGACCACGGGGAAGGAGCACTCCGAACATCTGTCGCAACAGCCGCGACAGCCTTCCGTGGCAGTATTCTTGTTGTCCACGGAGTAAGCACGTTGTACGGGGTAGTTTTTTTTTTTTTAAGTATTATGTGCACTTTTGCCCTCCTCTCTTTGCCCGCCCCCACGGAGTGCGAAAATAGAAACTGTGACGAGATTGGGATGCCCATTGGCGCCTGTTACTCAAACGCGATGGCCCTGTGGCATTGTTGGTGATGGTGATGGGCGACCTCTCGTGACATGTTTTCTCCTTTTCTTTTCCTTTCTTTTTCTTGTTTGTGCTACTGCTTGTCCAACAACGTGGGGGTGCCTTCCCTCTTTGCTGGTAACATTCTCCTCTTCTCACTTTCCTTTTTGCTGTCGCTATCATCTATCATCTCCGGATTAAGAAGGCGCGACCATTGCCCTGTCTGGATGCCCTTCTCGCTTCCCCCCTCGTTCTTTCCCGGTAACTTTGCTCGTTAGGTTTGGGATGTGTTTGCTCTGTGCCAGGGGCTGTGAGGGGAAGGAGCCTGAGAGCTGGGAGAGCAGAGCAGACAAACAGCGACACCGAAGGAAAGAGGCAAGGAGAGACACAAACAGAAACAGAGACAGAAGGAGCAGGGGGAAGATGCCCCCACCTATTTGAGGTATCCACCCCATGTGTCTCTTGGAAGGCGTTCCTATTGGCGGAACCAGCTCATTTTGGGGCATCTTGGGGGAAGGAAGGGGGGGACCCTCGTTTTTGTTTGCCCACCTGACCAGCGCCTGGAATTGAGTCCTCACTTTCTGTTCATTCTGGCTCAGAGTGGCACACTCCGGGCTGAGTTGTGTACCCCACTGTCAGGTCCCAACTTCGCCAGAGGGCTGCTTGTCTCTACCAGCCCACCAGGTACCTTTTTTTGACCCCAATTATTTCTGATCTTTTTATGGGGCTCATACGGTGCTCCCCGGCGGCCCGTCAAGCACCAAAAAATTGGGCAGGGTCCAGTGACCTTGAACCCGCGAGAACCAACCCAGAAGAAGGCAACGATGTGCAAGAAAGAAACACCCTGCGTCATGATGGCACATGGGGTACATATGAACGAACATACGGGACTTTGATCGTCCTCCTCGCCATGTCTCTTTTGAGATCGCAGGATGAGATTTTCAGAAATTCTCCTGAAAGATGTGCAAGATATGAGAAAAAGGGGCAGGCGGTTCTGCTTTTCCAGAGGACTGGGAGAAGCCCTTCATTTTTTTGACTCCGTTTTGAATATCATTTAGAAATCTGCCCTTCGCATTTCGAACCTGTCATTTTTACTTTCTTTTTTGCACATCCAACGAAGCAAGGG
This sequence comes from Sporothrix pallida, assembly GCA_021396235.1. Lineage (NCBI taxonomy): Eukaryota > Fungi > Ascomycota > Sordariomycetes > Ophiostomatales > Ophiostomataceae > Sporothrix > Sporothrix pallida. The sequence continues at coordinate 123,922 of WNYG01000077.1, forward strand.
CAGGCGCAGGTGGCGAGAAAAGCAGGTATCACAAGGTGCGAAAAAAGGGGAGAGTCTCTGGCACTCTTCCATCTCTAGATAACGGAGCGCTCCGTTTTCATACTTTACTTTTTTATTTGCCGTTGCAACAATTTCTACGGCGACAGAGCGACACGCCATGTCATCTTTGTTGCTCCAATTTTGTCGCGGGAAAGGAGATATCGCTTGGAATACGGTTGCACTTTTGTTACCGAGATGGAAAGGCAAACACACCCCCACTCTAACAAACATCCCAAGGACTTGGGATCTGGGTGAGCCATGGCACGAAAAGAATTTTTTATAATAATAAAAAAACGAATAAAAAATAGGCGAATGAATCGTGGGGTGAAGCTGCTACTGCTGATTCTCCTGGGGTGAGCAAATTGTGTTATCAGATTGCGTGAGTTGTGGCTTTCCATACGACGGTTTGCATGCAGCCGCAGAAGAGCTTTGAGAAGTTTTGATAGCGAGCGTGACAAAAGGCTTCCATATCGTTTCTTGCAATCAAGCGACCCCCTTTTTACCCATTAATATGTCTCTATTAAACACCATTTTCCTTCGTCCCGGTAACTTGGGTTCGCGTGTGTGGAAAGTGGTTGACAGTGCCTTTTAAACTATTGCCGTGGATTCACATCTCACATACGCATGCACAAGCACAAGTACGGCACATGCAAGCAGTAAGGGGTCTGCATATGTGTGAAAGTACGGCGTGTGGAGTACGGAGTGCAAGACACAAGCCATAGGCCATGGGCTGTGGCAGGAGAAAGGGCGCTCATAAGATCCCACAAAACGAGAAACTATTGAAAGCCGAATATCGTCTTTCCCAACTCCAGTTCCGAGGCAAGGCTCAGCTCGGAAGCCAAGGGGCTTTTCTGTGTTGACAAAAAGTGACAAGTCGATTTTGAACATGACATATTTTGTTGTTTGGAGCCCGAGGTGGAGGGCGCTGGGGTGCATTTGGAGCAGTTTGGAGCATTATTTTACAGAAGGGCTCCATGTCAAATGGACGCCTGTCCAGGGTTGGCGTCCTCCCAAATATCCCCTGGAGCTAGGTTAGAAATTTAAGTTGACCGTCGCCGTGGTGCTGGGAATCACCAAGTCGGAAAAGGAGAAAGGCCAAAGTGCGGAAAATGGGCGCATTTTTTGGCGTTGCATTTGCTGATGCAGTTTACAGTCGCAATTGTATTGAAACAGCCTTGCAAATATCAAGGAGGAGATACCATAAAATCACGAAATGGCAACACAGCTCTTCACTTGGACGGGCTCATGATGCAAGGCTTTGCTAGGTCTACACATCTGCGCCCTGCAATATTTATTAATATTTTCTTTCTTCTTCTCGTCTCAGACTGGACTGCTCAAAATTTCGGTCCGTCGTCCCCGGACGGTCCGTTATTTCGTAGAGTTTTGTTTAGATTCACTTTTTCGGCTCCGTGTGCTTCGTCCATGCCAGAAGATTGGCTATTTACTTGGGAATCTATTGCGATTTTCTCTTGTTTCTTAATCAGATCCCATTGATAGTCCTGCTAGCCCTGGTGGCACGATGGTCTTTGGCGATCAGCGCCCTCGATATGCAAACACTTTGTCTTTTCTCCCTGATGGCCCTTCGATCGCAACTCATCGCAACAAAGGGACACTCAGGGGAATGCACGATTACGGATGGATTACACGAACTATGTGAACTTAATGAGCACCACCAAGTACAGGGACACAAGACTTACACGCCATTGTCCCTCACTGGCATGGAGCATCTGGGGGATGAGCGTACCCCGAGCTGAAGTGAGACTTTCCCCAAGGTCTCCCTCTCACTTTGTCCGCTTATCTTGCTTATGAGGGTATTGAAAGGTTGAAAGTATGCGGAGATCTGGCTTATGTAGGTGAGAAATATCGTTAAAGGCAAGGCTTGACGACGTCAGCCATTTATGAAGCTACGAGTGAATATGAGTAAACGGAATCTACCGTCCTCGCTATCCGGCCTTTCATTGAGTGAGACGCCTTATACCAGGGGCAATGCGACCTTGATTTTCTTTCTTGTTGTTTGATTTATTTCGCGCCGTCTCTTATTTGCTGCGATGCCACAATAACACCGAGAAAAGAGGCAAAAATCTGACATTCGATCAAATTTATGGACCGGCCATGACAGAGAAAGGCAGGTGTTCGCGGTTTTGTTTTCTAACAGAGAATTGTCTCGACTTGAGATGTGTGTGGAGCAATGAGACCCAAGGACCAAATAGACCAGGGCTCCAGTGTCCGCTCCCAAGGGGCTGGGTCATCGAAGCGAGGTGCTCCTGTTTGAATGCCGAAAAATCCACGAGCCATCACTGGTTGTAGGCGAAGGCAAACACCCATTTTTCAAACCCTTACAATGAATGTATTCTTTGCCTTCGCATCTGGACCTGCAGCGGGCCACAGTCGGGCGGTCGGCCAATTCCCGACACGTTGGATACGTTTTGACCTATTTCCCCGGGCATGAATACGCCATTCTCGTACCTAAAATGCATTGTAGCTTTTTGTGATGGTGTCCATTTTTTCCGCATTCTGGTGGCGGGCAAAACTCGCTGTCAGAAAAAGAAGAAAGCAAAAATGCAAATCAAATGGTGTTGCGGAGCCGCGTTACTGTTCTCCCGCGAGAGAAAGAGCGAGGCGATCGTTAGCGCAGTCACTTACACGGCAGTCATTGAAAAGAGAAAACTGCCATGTGGACTGTTCTTTCGTCGCTATTTTCTTGCCGCCTCTGAGACACAGAACAAAGAGAGTTTGGATATTGGATGTCACGATTTTTCTTGAAGAACTGTAGACTCCAGTGCTAACCAACAGCTGATTCTCCAAAGTTGATCTTCAGTGTTCAAAGGTCATGCAATAGAGGTATCGAAATCCTTGTGGGAACGACTGCCACTAATATCAGTAATTTCCCCCGCGGAGTAATACAAGGTGCCTGCCACTTGAGTACTTCTGGCGGGTGTTTGTTCTCCCGGAACGCTGCGAGATGGCAGGCACGGTTGGTCGGCTCGCCGTAGCGGATGGCAAGAGCACTTAACTTTTCACGGACTAACACTGGTAGTGCCCTGTAGTGCCTTCACTCGCCCGGTGTTATTTGCAGAAATGGCGGGGGGTTGGTGTCTTCTGTCAAAACCGTTTGTCTTGTTTTTGGAGAAACTCGAAAAGGCCCATTGGAGACGGAAGTGCCAGTCAAAGACGGCGTATTAGTGTGCAAGCAAAGTGGAAGAAATCAAAATCTCCGGCCTGTTTTGCCAGGTGGCCGAGAAATCGACAGTTTTTGACAGGTGCTACGTTGTGTCGACAAGTCCGGGTACTTTCGAAGGCGATATTCAGGGCAAATAATTTGAATTAATGTAAAGCTTAAACAAAGAAAAATAGGTGTACTATAAGAAATCGAGTAAAATAAGCAAACGCCACGAAGACTACAAAGTACAAGTACTGACAATGTGATAAAAAATCGCCGAGGCTAGTATGGAGTCAACATCTTGAGATGCAAATATCTCGTCGTTTTGACGCCTCGCATACCCTCGTCATTTCTCTCGTACAAATGGCAGGGCTTGTGTTGTCTTGCCTGGCTTCCCTGCTTTTGCTCGGAATTTCCAGGAACTCATTGAACCCACAATCGCCCACCAAGCGAACTCGAGAGGCCTGAGGCGTGGGGCAGAAACTACCTGCCCGACTACCGAGGTGTGCTTAGTGCCATGGGATTTTTGGGAAGGCACAAGTATCTTTTGGCAGAAGCAATCCTGGCAGGTACTTACCCTTCTGAGGCAGGTAGGCCACCAAGGTCTCCTCGAAAACGGTGGTCTTCCCCGTATTTTCTCGTTTTAGCGCCCTTCGATCTCGCCCCCGTTTGCCTGTTCCCTGTCAAATCCACGTTTTTTGTTCAGTCGCCCTCGACGCTTCCCCCAATCGCACCTTCCGCGTTTTCTTACTGAGATCGTGATGATCTTGGTGATAATTCAACAAACAGGTGTAAACTTATCAAATGCAAAGACCATTCCACGACTGCCCTTCCAACGACCATAATTAACGCTATTGGCTTTACTGTGTATTTCACCATCTCTATTAATACTTCGCAGCCTGGCTCATGGCTTTTGTTTTCCGGTTTCTTTGTTTTTCTCCCTATTCCTGTTCTTTTGTTGTCCATATGGCGCGCTCTTATTTGTCCATTTGCGCCTCTGCAGAACGCAGTGGCCGCCTGAGGGCCTGTGACATAATGGCATAACTCCAAACCAAGGAAACGATGGCAAAGGATGAAGGGAAACGGGAAAAGCGTGTGTCATTGTCGCAAATAAGCAATAAAGAGAGAGGAAACGAAACGCAAGGAAGAGGGAAATCGTAGGAAAAGGGAGGAAGGAACCGAAAACTCGCCCTGTCACGCTCCTTCAAAATAGTCACAAGGCAGGCGCATGACTGTTTGGAACGCCTTGATTTCTCCGTTTTTGGTTTGGCCGGAATCTCGGGGGAGCTCCGGGGGATCGTTTTAGTGCATTTTCACCAAGGAGAAAGTACGGAGAATTAAGAGAGAATAGCAGAGAATTAGCAGAGAATTAGCAGCGGAAACCAGAAAACGGAGGATTTTTGGCGCTTTTTTGGCTGAAAACGGAGACAGGTGGCCTGGGGACTAGGCCAATCGTTCCATATTGGCTCGGTCACCTGTTGGCTCCTGCTCTTCTTGTGGGCTTCAAGGCTTGGTTTTATCACTTTTACCCCAGTCTTTGGCGGCGGGGGTGGCGGAACAATGGTCACGACGACCATGAAGACCAGGAACAAGGCGGCCAGAATATTGCGCACTGCGATAAAAATGTCAGGATATCGTGACATGGCCGCAGGGACTGGGGGTGAAGATTGAGCACGGAGAAAAGCGAGGCAACGAGGCGACCGTGGGTGAAATCTGGACGTGCCTGGGCTGTTTCCACTTTCATCATGTCAACACACGGCTGGTTCGCGTGACAAGGAAAGAGCGACCGAGCAAGACTATGATGATGCCTCCCGGACTCCTGGATCTGGCCCAGTAAGAAGCACTGTTTTACCGCCCATTGAGGGGATGAATTTTTGAGCACAGCAGAACGAAAACCAGTACAAAATTGAGACGAGAGCATCGCTACCAGTGATCACTCCAGGTCGCAGAACGGGCTGTGCTAGGCTTTCTTGCTTGGTTGCATACACGTCGTATATCAAACACTGGCAATTACTGGCCAGTATTGTGTAAGGAAGGCTTGTGATGAGTGACGATCCAGTTTACGTGGCTGCAATTGGCGGAGAAACGAACCTGGCCCCCTGTGGCGGGCAAGATTGGATGACTCCGTCTGGGGAAAGAGCAAAACAAAAAGACACAAAAGGAGTGCAACGCCAGAACGGTCATGCCTTCCAATAGTCGATCGGAGTCCAATCAAAATCCAATTGAAAGAGCACAAAGAAGGCAGGCGCGACTCTCAATGATGCCAATGGTCGTCTCCCAGCACCTCTGAACGAACGAAAATCAGCCATCGTGGCCATTGTCATCACCCACGCAACGATCCTTGAACAGGCAACTAAAGGCCGAAATCAAACGACGACACGCAACGCCTTTCGACAACGCCTCTGACGAAGGCCCAGAGCATTGTCACGATGTTTCTCGTGACAGGATTTTGATACGAGTACCGCCCGCAATCGCCATTTGGGTATACCGGCTGCGTAGCCCGTCTGGACCGTCCGCTGGAAGGTGGATTGTCCTTGCCCTCTGTTCAACTGTTGTCACTGGAATGAGGCTATGGCAGCCTGCTGTTTACGGCGTCCACGAAGACGATCAGAGGGCCTGGCCTGGCCTGGCCACAACACAAACCCCACAAAACGGGACGGCCTCCCACCGTATTAGTGCGATCTCGTGACCACGTTCTTGAAATTAGCGCGGCCATACTCTAATGCCGTTTATATTCCCGTGCTGTTTCTTCCTCACTCCGAGGCCCGCAAAACGGGAAAACGGTCGCCCATCATGTGATGGCCCAGGACCACATATATTTCCCAATGCGGTAATCCTATCATCGACTAGCCGCTTAGGGAAACACTGCCTGAAATCCTCCGTTTTCGTCGTTTTGCAGCTCATCCTAAACGCTCACGGACCGCCATGAATCATGGCGATGTGCTCTGGCCAGCATCATACTCTCTCTCCTGAGTCAAGATCACCAGCAATTGGAAAAGGGGGAGCACCTCGTGAACAATTTCCATCCTGTTGATGAAATTGAGCTACTCTCTATGATTTTGGAGCTGTTTCCTTCGAAACTCGAGGCGACGGGGAATTCACAAAGCAGCATAAACACACAAACCTCTCCAGATGCCCGAATCGGCCCTTCAATACCATCTTAGCCCTTCTTGACTGTCGCCGTTTTCTTGTAGCGCGTCCTTTTTCGCGGGTCGACGGAGGAAATAGTGGCAGACTGCACTACGGAGTACTTGTTCGCTCTTGCCGTTGCGTAACACACTGCCGTAAAAGCAGCTGAGCGCTCAGCCTAGCCTTTTTGGGAAACCGGCTCCGTTCTGCTCGAGTCAGAAGGGGCGTTCAGCACCAGTCCACCAGTGAAGCAGTCTGGCCTGTGCCTTCGCTGCCGCCTGACCCCGTCTCGCCTGCCGTTTTGTCCTCGCCACCCGCCAATTCATTGTGCCGGAAGTGGCCACCCAGGCTGCTCCGTTTTTACTTTGTTCTTTCCTCCCTGCCACCACAATACGGTGGCACGGGGCTTCCTCGTCCAGGTACGTACCTCCCCTGTCAGTTTGTACACGGTACCCAGCCAGGGTTGGAGAACGGATGGGTGGGTGGAGCTGGAATGCTTTTTTACCTCACCGCGAGTCTGGCTCTTTCTTTTTCGGTCCATGACCACACACACATCCCGCGCGTGCGCCCTCTTCTTTTTTTGAGTTCGCCCACACCCACCACACACGCCCCCCCGAACCCAAAGCCCAAATCGCTCCTTCCCTCCCACCACGCCCACCACCACATTTTCGCTCATTCTCGATCCAACCGCCCAGAACCTAATTAACATTCACCTCCTACATATACAAACTTTCCCCCACACACATCACAGCGCCCTTTCTTTTCCTCCTTTTCAACTACAATTCAACGACTCACCTCACGTCAAACCACGCTTCCACGCCCTCTTTTCTCGCCTTTTACGATCGAATCTACGACGACGACAGTCTCTGTACGATCGGCTGATTCTCTCTCCTCGAATTTTGTGCCCGCCAAATCTCGTCGCAATTTTGCCTTGACGCTTTTCCTCGTCTTTCTCGATCCTCTCGATTCTTCCACTCGACGACTCTTGTCCCGCTCGATAATTAGTATTCCGAACCTTCAAATCTCCTTACGACCAGCTCTCTTGACTATTTCGATTTGAGAGCATTTGGTGCCGATATCGTCTTAAACCGACTATCTCAGGACCACCAACCACTTGAACGATCCAGCGACGACTTCTGCGACACTACATTCGAGAACTGATTTTCCCCTCTTCGGTTTCCAGTCGTGCATCCGCGCACCCCGTCTCTGTTCGCAGACTCCACTTCTTTACTTTCTCACTCTCGTCACCGTGTCTTCCCCACGGTCTTTCACCCTCACAGACGACACAATGCCGTCGTCTTTAGACGCCCCAGTGCTCCAGGTGGATGCAAATGTCATCCACAAGGTTGACACTTCCAATCCCCAGAACCTCTTCAGCATGTGGACAGGTGAGTTTCTTTTGAACGAGATGTCAGACATACCTGGCCTAGATTTCGGAGTACTAACATCCACCCCAGTGTTTGCAAGATGTGCAGACAATGTCGCCCAGGGCCGCAGGTTAGAAAACCTCAGCTGGCGCCTCTGGACTCGCGAGACCTTTTGCGTTGAGGCCGATCGCATGAGCTCAAACGGCTCTGCCGATTCCTTTGCTGTCACATCCGACAGCTCTTCTGTTGCTTCCACATCACCAAGACCGACGTCCATTCCGCGCCGGAGTAATCCTTCCACAGAGGAGGTGCCCCAGCTGTCTGGCAGTGTCGAGTCTCTTGCGGACGAGGACGCTGTTGATTTTTCTTCCGAGTCGAGTGCCGTTGACATTGCCCGCCCGCGGATACGGAGACAGGACTCCTGTGGTAGCAGTCGCAGTCGTGGCCGCGAGCGGCACATTACTTCGGACGACCTGGAGAAGATGGTCGTCTCAATTGTCCAGGAGACCGAGCCCCTCAAGGCTCCTCTCCGCGACATGTCTTCCAGCATTAACTTCACTACCACCTCCCCCGTCTCCCGCGAACAGCCTGAGGAGACTCACGCTGTCCCTGTTCCCGAGTCGCACACCGCGCCAGAGCCCGCTGTGGCTGAGAAGCCGGCAACCGAATCTGCTGCACCCGCTGAGCCTTTCCCGGCTCTGGCTGCCGAGCCCGTCCAGGAGGAGGAGGAGGAGCAGCACCAGCAGGTCATTGCTCCCAGCACACCACCTCTGCAGAAGACCAAGTCGGCAACCGAGGTGATCCGCGGCTTTTCGCCGTCGCACATCCCCGTTGTGGTTCCCCAGATCCTGACGCCGCCACCATCCGATGAGCACGTGGGTGCCGAGGATGCCATCCCCGACCCGACGTCTGAGCCCGCTGCTAAGCAGGTTCAGTCCAAGAAGGCTACGTTCGCTCTGGGCGGTTCCTCGTCGTGCGAGGACTCGATGAGCGACCCCTCGCGCAGCCTTGAGATGCGCAAGTCAGCCATGTCCCAGATGATGATGAAGCGGAAGTCGACGCCGACGCCTGAGGAAGAGGGCTCGCTCAAGAGCGCCATGCACCTCTCTCGTCATTCGCTGGCACAGAAGAAGCAGACCTCGTTCAGCAGCCAGCTTGTGACGCGCGCCATTCCTGCTCCGGCCATTATGTCGGACGACGAATCCGACTCCGACGACATTGACGAGAGCGCCATTGACGACGACGATGACGACTCCTCGGATTGGGAGGACTCGAACGAAGAGAGCGGCCGGTCCAGCATGGACGACAAGAACCTGTTCCAGCGTGTCGACTCGACTGTGCACCTGCCTTCGCGCCGTTCGCTGATCACTCTGATGATCCAGCGCAGCGAGCGCGAGGTCAAGAACGGCCTCACCACTTCGCAGTCGACGCTTGGCCTTAACCGCGCCCGCCCTCAACACAACTTGCAGGGCCAGCTCCAGCAGCACCAGCGTCAACACCAGCCGCCGTCGCTGGTGGCCTCACCTAACGACTCGGATGACGCAGCCCTGATGATGCGCCATCGCCCCCGCGGCCCTCAGTCCTCTCTGCGCCCAATTAATGAGATCCCGCGGTCGGCTGCTCAGCCGATCATGACATCGGCCACTGCCGCCAACCACGCACCTGCCCTTTCGCCGCGCACGAACCGCCGCAACATGCTTTCGACTGAGTTGACCGAATCTCTGCGCCGTCACCTGCTCTGGGAGCGTTCGCAGAAGACCTCAACGGCCAATGCTGTTCTCAAGAGACGGCATACTTCTCAGGATGTCGCCAACCTGCGCCAGTACCCCGAGCCGGTTCACATGGGCCGTGGTGACGACAACGGCGATTCCAATGCCAACAGCTTCGACCAGTACCTTAACCGCGACGCCTACAATGGTTACCACGCCAAGGGCTGGTAGAAGATTAATTACTTACAAACACGGCTCACAGCTCCAAACCCTAATAATCCTGCTCCTGCTTCCAACTCTTTTTTCTACACTTCGACTTCGATACCCACTAGCCACCCTCTTACCTCTTTTGCTTTTATCTGTACCAACATTCATTGCGACATTGTTTTCAGCATGCATCTAGCGCGGTTGTCTGATTTTTTTTCTGTATGCATTTTCAACAAACGGCGTTTTCTCTGCCTTTCCATGAAACCGGGGCAGGTTCATCCTCTTTTTTAAAGGGGGAATGACCACTGCCTTGTTGTTTCCAAAAAGTGGTGGCGTTTGTTATCCTGTCTTTTTTTTCTTCTATTGTTTGAAATACCAAGGGGCATTTTCGGATCAAAGGGGTACTCTTTTTTCCATCTATTCTCACGATACCAATGTTTCTTATTCCTCGCTCACGCGTGGTCTTTTTTATATTATGACTTTGTTTGTCTTCTTTCCTTTTTTTTCTTGATTCTTTCTGCGTCTCCCAAAAGCGACCCAAAAAGCTCCAAAAAAGTCAAAAAGTCGAAAAGCCAGAAAAGAATAAAGGTGGCCGAACGGGGCCCCCAGAAAAACACCACGGCGAGCCTACATTGATTTTTGTTCAACGATTATCTTTATGAGTTCTTTTGCGCTTTCCTCGCTAAGAGGACAGAACAGAAAAAGAAAAGAACAAACAAAAAAATACCAAAAGTTTATTACCTTTACCATGCCTTTTACATGACTCGATCGAATGGTGTCTTGTGCCGTAATGTCTGTGTCCATCTATGTCCATGTCGATAGTATCTCATAATATCTCATAATGTCTTCAATAATATCTTGCATGTGATGTGGATGTCCGCCCCTCGAATATTACTCAGATGAGCCCATCCAGGGACGACAAGAGTACCAAATACGAGCTTCGATCACTGCCAGAAGCTCGGTGTTCTCCGCATCGAAGCCCAACAGTAACAACTTCGCGGGGTAAATTGGGCGACCACATCAACTCGAGCTTCGGCAGAAGCAAAACCGGCGGGTGGTTTTTGTAGGTTTCCGTTCCTGGCGTCGTGTCGTCTTTTTGGTGTCGCCTGGCGTTTTACAAAAGGACTTGCGTGTCGAGCGAATGTCCGCGTCAGAAGGCCCGAGGGCCCCTAGACGTGGCATAGAAGGAAACAAGCCGCCAACCATCGCAAGCCATCTCGATTCGGAGTAGGCGAGCCGGCACTCAAGTCCCAACATGCTGACTCTTAATTCTTTGCAAGGACCGGTATTTGGCTCTCTCGCCCTCCCTGGTTTTCACTTGTTTGAGCAGATAAAAGCCGACATCCACACAAACTATAATCATCACCATCGTGAACCTGGATGCAACCATCACAAGAATCGCAAAAAAGGGCAAATTCTCGATGTGGCTGCCTCCTCCTGCCCAAGTTTGTGAGTCTACGTCGTAATTACTCTCCCGGCACGTTTTTTCGGCAAATTGCTAAGGGAGTGGATATTGGAATTTGGGAGATGGAAATGGAAATGGAAAATGGGCAAACGGATGTCGGTGAAAAACAGCAGACAAAGGAGGCTGGACTAATTATGCCTTCCATCAAAGCCCAGCAAATTGATTTGATCAAATTGATGCGCGACGACCTTCTTGAAACGGAGGCTACGACGTAATGAACTGGGATATGCTTCAGGGAGGAAACGATCGAGACCACGGTCGAGCATCGAGAAGGTCTGAAGGTCAACGGAACAGGCGAGAGGTGTGCGAGAGACAAAAAGCATGTGAAGCCCTGCTCGGGACGCCTGTGACGTTTGCATGGCTCCAGCGACCCGGAATGCCCCAGTAGCCCCCAGTAATTCCAGTGGGATACAGTGGACCTGATCGCTAAGTTTACATCATTTACAGTGGGACAGCGGTTCCGGACCAAAGGTTCTGGGGAACAAGGACCGATAATGTGGGGTAGGTGTGGTTAGGAAAGGGTAAAATGCCATGTCGATCACCTCCGTTTTCCTACCCAGCTGCCCAGAAAGCCATTTCTCCATTTTACCCCGTTTTCTTGTCTTTTCCCCCCTGTTTGAGCGGGTTAATACTTGGTTGTTTGGAACAGTTCGGACCGTGATTTCGGCGCCTGTATCACGGACCGGTTACGACAGCTTCAGTGACTTCCGCAACTTGCAGTTTTGTAGATGATACTTCCTTCCCTCCACAGACACCCCGGGGATCCTTCCATCATTGCTTCTTTCCCTAATCTAGTTCCCGCCATCTTGGATCAGCAAAATCTTCTTCACTTGTTTCGAAGGCAGGCACGAGCGTGACTATTTGAAGCAGCACTGACTAAAGGGGAAGCTACGGCCAAGCATCGTCGGACAGGGAAAGAACAAAAAAGGGTTGCCGAGGTGACGTAGGATATACCTGCTGTGCTGGCAGACAAGCCATCACGAGAATGTGCCGATGGAAGCTCGCCTTCCATCCATTCTGTACTTGCACACCCTCTGGAGCGAAAAGGTCTGGATTCCCAAGGTCCTATGACATGCAAAAGCTTCTTTGAATGCCTGTTCTTTGGAAAACGGCCTTTGGGATCGTTGGTGGCCTTTGACCGCTCCCCGCGCTTTATGCCAATCATGGTGGCAACGATTGCAGACGGGGTCTTTGTCGAAGCAAGACAGTCTTTCACAGAAGTCGCATACAAAACCAGCCTGCCCCAACAGGTATCGCTCGTGACGTGAACGACTACAGTATGGCATAATTCGGTTGGTTTTCGTAGTCAGATTCGCCGTCAAAGAGAGCTGACCGTTTTGATATTCTAGGAAGCGCTTGGTAAAGCTTCTTATGAGTTACTAGGGATGGCAGCTATGCGCCGATAATGATAGTTTGAAGTAAAACTGACAAAGTTAAAATTAGTCTCTAATTACAGTACAGCGGACGCTGATGAAATAAAAGTACAGATCAATCAAATGTGTGATATTTTCCCGCCTTGATATCCGCTGTATCTGTCCCTTGCTGTCCTTTCCGTCTCCCTATGTGAATTATTTCATCTGCAGAGTAGTGCTTGCTCGTAGAAACATATCGCACTGTAATTGATGGGTCGCGAATAGACGCCCGATATAAAAGTTGTGACATATACGACGTATATAGAACACAAAATACACGCCTTCTTTGTTTTGGTTTCTATCATGTTGGTGGTCGGCCATCACATGATAGACAGAACCTTTTCTTGTCACGTAAAGGGGTGGAAATGGTAACGAATGGTCTATTGGCGGCCATTGTCTTCCCCATGAAGAAAGGGAGTGCCATCGCAAACGACACAACAAACAGAGGGACGGCTGCCCCTTGCGTGTGTTTTAAGGGAGGAGCCTCGTTGGTGTGATGGAAAATACGGAGGCAGATAAAGGGATTGATTTACTGATCAAATAAATTTTATATACATCAAATCATCACCGTTTTCACATTTCATGAATTATTTACATCGACAACAATATAAGGAGGATCTGGGATAAACGCTGTCGTCTTTGCTAAACAACGCGAAAAAACGCGTCGATCGATCGGTGTTTCATTGTTTCAATGCTCGATGAGCTGTGAGTGATGTCAGTCCCCTAGCTTCCCCTCATGGCCCAAATTTTGTCTTACGCCTAGATTGGATGAATGCTCGCAATGTATTACGACGTACAAAGTATGCAAGTAACGAAAACAAGGAATCGGATGGACGAAAGAGGAAAGCAAAGTAATAAGCTCACCACCATCTCGACCTTTCTAACCGTCACAAGAACACCAAGAGCCTAAGCCGTCTCTTGGGTTTGTCCCGAAAGGGCCAGTTCAGAACATGATATTCCCCAAAACAGGGCAGGCCAGCCGAAATTGCGAATGGAGCATTCGGCTGACTGTTGGTTACTTTGCGATCTTGTAATTCTGTGAGCTCGTGAGGCTACGCCCCTCCCTCGCAGGCTGAATATTGATCCAGATGACGGTAAAGAAAACAAGAAAAATAAAAGACAACCTGGAGCTAGAGTCAGGCGTGCTCGGCAGGACACACCGATTTCCCCGAGCTCTGATAATGGCGCATCGTAATCATGGCCCGTCTTCATCGCCAGATTTACGTCTAACATCACGAAAGCCAAGAAGGATGTGAAGATTTGCGGCATTTTGACCTTTTGATCTTCTGACTAGAAGGAAAGCATTACGATGTGAGGGTGTGCATCGATATCCTGCCCTGAATCAGCCCTTTTTTTTTTTTTCGAGAGATGCCCAAACAAATTATCCAAAGCCCGATGCCCGCAGAGTTTGTTCCTGATCTCAGAGAGCTAACGGCTCGTATTACCCCAAGATGCATCGTATATCTGCTTGTCTGCCTATCTGCCGGCAGCTACGGGCGACGGAGGTAACGGTGATGGTGGGCGGGTTACTCATTCTTTACCCATTCTCCCTCGTTTATTTCATCTTGATATCCTTACATTCTGCTTCACGATAGCTTGCAACCGTTTTGTTATAGCCAGGGCGTCTAAAATCTGACACCTGTCAGAACCATCAAAGTTTTTCAAGCCACTGTCGGTGAAAGTTTCTTCCCCGCGCTCCTCAACGTTTTTCTGGGGTAATTCTTGGGTAATTTTTTGGCAGTCGATATTGACGAGGGAAGCAAGCTATTACGTTTGGCAAGGCCAACACCAGATGGCATCAGAGACATTGGCCGTTGCTATCCGCCGCCATCCGTGGTCACGATGTATTGCTGTGGCTTTCCTGTTTTTCTTCTTTCTATCCTGTCTCGTAATATTTTCCAATTCGACTCTATTTACTTGTCGAAAAACGGAAGGTCCAGATATCGAAGGATCAAAGGCAACGTTTTGTTTTATATCAGAATAAAAAATACGAATATAAAGGAAACGAATGCAAAGGTAAACCCAATAACTCCAGTGAAACGGTCGCGGAAACGGCCTTTTGCAGAGGTCCATCTGCATTGGCGATCAGTTCAGTGCACTACAACGTTTTGGCTCTAAAGCTACATCTCGTCCCATGAATTTATCTGTATTTATTGATTCTTATTTTCTCCTCTGCTCTTTCCCTGCCATTTTATCTGAATGCCTTACCGACATGTAAATATCGCAGAAAGCCTCAAACATCTTTTTGTCCAAGTTCAAACCGACTGTATCGGGACCACCGCGGCTGCCTCGTCTCTTGCCATAAAATTGAGTGACCGCACCTGCCGTCGGTGGGGGTTCCGTTTGCGCCCACAGTCACGCACCTTCCTTGCACCTCGTCACCGCCCAGTCCCTCTTTCCCTTTTCTTGCTCTTTCTTCTTTCCCTCCGCGCCTCCCCGTGCCCGCTCTCCTGCTTTGTCGCCCCTTTGCCATTAATGCCGTTACGTGCAGGTAACGTTGAGACGGCAAGCGCAAGTGCCAAAAGAGCAAAGAGTGTCGTGCCTGCCCCCGCCCGCCAACGGCCCCAGCCCCAGCGCATAAACACGCACATGCAGCGCTAAAATAACGTCAACCTGACTTGCACCTGCACTTTGCCGTCCTGTTCACCGACTTTTTCCTCGCACGCCCTCTTTCCTCTTTTCATCACGGTTTCTCAACCGTTTGTCGGCGGCAAGTGCGACTGTGGGATGGGGCGAGGCTGAAAACAGACGTTTTCTACTCTGTTGTCACAAGAAAAAGGAGTCATCGTGGCTTTTTGCTTGTATCTTTGCCTGTGCTATTGCCCACGCCCCTCCAGCCCCCTCACTCTCCCCCCATCCAGTCCCCTCTCCATCACCCCACTGACAATCCCTGAGTCCCTAAACTTTCCGTTGTCCTACATCTGCCCTCCTCTCCTCTTTTTGATCGCGAACCGTCTTTCCGTGGAATACGCTCGCTGCCAGTTCGGTATTCGGTGCAGTGCCGTGCTGTCGTGTGCTCTGTTATGTGGTGCTCTGTGCCTTGCCCCAGCGACTCGTTCCGACGGCAGCTTTTACCACGAATCACAGCGTCTTGTTGGTCATTTTCTTGAAGCAGTTTGTCGGCGCGGTTTGTAATGGCCTTCGTCCGTATCTCGTCCCGAGAGAGCGGGAGCCACATTAATAAATTCTGAAATAATTTCAGACATAAAAGAAAAATACCAAAAACGGAGATATTGCTTGACCAGGAACCGTTTTGTGCCGCCATCATATTCCCATTGTCACAGCCGGAATGGTCATCCATCGAGCCGATTTTCTTGATGCCGAGCCATCCCAATCCGCTTCACATTATCTGGGTTGCACATTCTCTATCAATTGCTGGTGATATAAACGGGTCTTGCATATGGAGTGCAGCTCCTGGATATGCAATTTGCCATATATTTTCACATATATGGCACCCTCTCGTTCATTCCAGTATTAATGATATCGTGAACAACGGCAATGTGTCAGCCACTCTTATTTCGAGGCAACATCATCACCGCTTTCCAACACCGTAGCATCCGAACAGTCATATCATGGCCAGATATACGCCATACATCAGCGCCCTCCCAATTCTGATGTACTGACTGTGACATATCCCCAGTTCTGCGCCATTCGCTGGAGAAGCGGAAATCCTAAACACGGAGATATCATGAGGCTAATCCCAGTAAACAATAATCTAGGATGGTGCAGACCAGGCTGAAGAGCCGACAGTAAACGACAGCCAATGCCCTCCAATTAACTTTCAACGAAGTCTCGGGTCGATGTACCACCTAAATTTGTGACTCCTGATTTTAAATGTACTGTTTCCAGACCCTATAGCCTATCCATGTGCTGAGGAGCAGTTCTTCGTCGCGCTATCGTGTGATATCTCTTCAGCCTTGTGATGACGTCATTGTGCAATGTCAGGTCTGGGTGACTTGCTTGTTGGTATCATGAGAAGTGTGCGTATAGAGAACCCCTATGGCTGTTTGTTTAACTTATTGACTTTCTCGTACATTATATCATTGAAAAGAAGCCTTCTTGCTGTTTGTTTTTGTTGTCGTTGCATGAAGTGGTCAATCGAAACAGAGCCAGTTCTCTTATATTGTAACCGAGCCGAACACACTGCATTTAACATGGAAATCTGGAGCAAGTAGTAGGCAAACAAATTGAATTTAATTGACAAAAAACAAATGAATTTATTAAGCCCTTAAATGCACATGTTCGAATATGAAGAACCGAAGAAAATGAAGCAAAAGCGAAGATGAAAAGGGGTCCAAACTAGGAAGTGACGATTCCTTTGTCAACAGTGCTGATTCGTCGCCAATACAGTGACAGGCGCGCTATCATGCGCACCGCGGGGTAGCCCGAGCCGGGCTAGCGTTTCAGTAAGAACACTGAATGAACGGCTCTCAACGCCCAATGGCGGGGTGCAATTGCAGGCAGGTGCGGTCTTTGTGCAACGAGATTAGCTAATATCGTCATTCTAGCATGTGGCCCCTCCTGGCCTCTGTCTTTCGGCCGTAGCTGCCCTCGCTGCCCTTGTTGCTGTTATTTCCCCCAATGCTCTTTCCCTAGCCAAAAACCGTCTTGGTCAAGCAAGCATTCGGCTGCGCCTTCCTTTGCCTGTCTCATATTCGCATTCTCCAAACTACCAACCGCCTTTTCGAAGTAATCCTTCTTTTCGGGCGTTTTGGGCACACGATACGACTTTATAAAGTGCTACCGCATTTGAACAACTGCACCTTTTCGGGGGCCACCAAGCTGCATTGTAGCTCACACGCGGCACTTCAGGCACGGAACCAAGCCAAACCCACACCACCCCTCTCGCGCCCCCTCATCAGCCACGTCTTTCCCCTTGCCGTGACATCACTGCGGGACGGCAAAAGAGACACGACGAAAGCCACATAAACAAAACAAACAAACGCCTCACGAGATAGCTGGCCGGCAGCATCGTCTCCTCCGGGCCCGATAGACGATCGTCAACCTCCCTTCCTTTGTCGACTGTGAATTGCCCGCACGCCAAGGCTACACTGCCAAGGCTGCCCTGTCACTGCCTCTTGGGCGAAAACAATTGAAGAGCTGTCCTGTACACTCTTCTCTCGACACCCCTCGACACTCCCACTTCACAGTCGGCTGCTAGACAACCTTTGCCACCATGTTTTCTCAAGTATGTATTGAATGGGGCCCAGGATGGGACTTGCGCTACCAGCCACAATCACTTTCCAGTAACACAAGCTGATATCTCTCTCTCCCCTCTAGAAAAAGCCATACTCGGCCGTCACGGTCACGATCGAGAACCTCACAGGCGAGGCATACGAAGAAGATGACCTTAGTGGCATCCCAGATCTTGTCGAGGTTATCAAGCTACAGACATCGGGCCCTACAGAGGCGGCACGAGCGATTCGCAAGAAGCTCAAGTATGGCAATGTGCACCGTCAGCTGCGCGCGCTGACGTTGCTGGACGGCCTGATCCAGAATGCCGGCCCGCGCTTCCAGCGGTCCTTTGTGGACGAGATGTTGCTTGAGCGGCTACGCGTCTGCGGCACTTCCGACCTATCCGACCCGGATGTTCGCAAAAAGTGCTCAGAGCTATTCCGCGGGTGGGCGGCCGAGTACAAGAACACGCCTGGATTGGAGCGTCTCGCACGGCTCTACAAGGAGCTGCCGCAGCGCAAGCAGGTCGTCACACAGGCACAGTCGCGCGTGGTGCGCGAGACGGAGAATCCCTTTGACGACGACGAAGACGAGGCGGACACAGCGGCCACAGCAGCCGCCCGCCAGAACCAGGGCCAGGCATCGTCGTCCCGGACCGTTCCGCAAACACAAACGCAGCCCACGGGCCGCATCGAGTCGTTTAGCTCGTTTGGACGGGACAGCGGCAGCAAGAGCTCCAAGAGCAAGGACAAGAAGAAGTCGCGCAAGCCGTTCAACCTGGAAGCCGAGAAGCCCGTCATGAAGGCGACAATTGCCGACGCGTCCATTGCGACGACGGACCTGACAAACACGCTGCAAAAGATCAACCGCGAGCTGGAGCGGATCTCGGAGAACGAGGCGGCCATCCAGCGGTTCGAGAAGTGCAAGCTGCTGCGGCGCAAGATCCTGCGTTACATTTACCTTGTCAATTCCGAGGAGTACCTGGGCAGCCTGCTGCACGCCAACGATGAGCTCGTGACTGCGCTCATGCTGTTTGAGCAGCTCGACCGATCGATTGATGCGGACAGTGACTCGGACGACGACCTGGCCGAACAGGCGCACCGCTACCGCATGATCCAGGAGCAAGCCGCCAAGGACAAGGAACGGGATGGTGGCTCCCCTACGTCGGCTGTGCCTGATATTGCCGGTCTCAACCTGGGTGACGCCACCAGCGGCCGCAGCAGCAAGCGCAACAGCGGCATCGCCTCACCACCGCAGCAACCGCGTTCTCCTGCTGCTCCTCCACGCCCGCCGGCACCGCCCCGGCCCTCGGCCATGTCCAAGCCAGCCCTCGGAAGCCGTCCGCCAGTTCCTACGGCTGCAATGATGGCTGCCGATGCCGCACGGAATCGGGCAGGCGGCGACGACTCAGATGGCGGTGACAGCTATGTGGATGACGACGATGACGATCCTTTTGCAGACCGCAATGCTGTTGGCACGCCCAAGGTCGAGCAGGGCGAGCCGAGGTGGTAGGAGCTTGTTGTGGGGCCATCTTGCCTTTGACGTTTTCATGTTCTCTTTTTCTTTTTTCTCTCTTTACTTTTGTAGCAGCGTCTGATTTCAGTCAATGGATTTGGTTTCATTTTTATGCATGTCTTTCTTGTCGTTGTTTTCGCATCTTTGATATTCCCCTGCTGCAATCGATATCTACTCAATACATCACTGTTCCATTGCTGTCTGCTCGCACCAGCTCCAAGACAAGCCCACATATACTCCACTTGAACCCACATCTTCCACGTACGGCCATAGATACTGGAAAATACGGGATCCCGTCCGCTCTCCCCTAGTCAAACCAGTAATCGGCGGATTAGTAGTTGGGTCGGTGACGACCAGCGAATACCCGCTGCTGTACGTTTTGCCAGTCGCTCTGTTTTCTTTTTGACCTCTTTTAATTAACTTAATTTTTTTGGGGGGGATTTCTTTTTATTCTTATTATCACTTATACACCCTCTGGAGCGTCTATCCTGTAGATGGCCTTGGCCGTGTTAAAATATGCTTCGTACTCGGCATCAGCAGGCGTCAAGTCATGATGGAAGTGGCCGCCCTCTCCATGGTCCGAAAAACAGTGTGTGTGGCCCATGTGCAGTTTCAACCCCGGATCACGCGAGTGCAGGACAGACAAGCAAGTCAGAGGTGCCGAGACGTCAAAGTACTTGAGCCAGTTGTCCTTGTCGCCCGGAAGTCGAGGTTCTTTTTGGAAATCGGGCATGACGTGGATCAAGGCACGGCCGCGACGGAAGATAAATACGCCGCCGAGGCTGACGGGCTCCTCGTATTTGTTGAAGAGGGCCTCCTTGATGGCCGCGGCAAAGTCTGGACTGTCGGGCTTGCGGCTTTTGGCCACGATTTTGAGCACTTCGCCCGGAAGACCGTCGCTGCCGTAGATGTTTGTGAGCAGGGCCGAGTCTGTTGATGACGGCAAACGCTGGCATCTGTGTGCCAGAGTGCCGGTGGCGATGTCTGTGACTTTGTCCGAGTCGGACGCCGGCACAATCTTGGCAAAGCGCGTCTGGTTGTTGGCGACGCCGTTTTTGTAGCTCAGATTGGGCACCAGCTCCGTGTTGAAGCCAATATGGTGGAAGGGGCCGGCCCCGGCGCCAATGACCAGTCCGTCCTGCATCTCCATCAGGTCCATCAGCTCGCGCAAATGGTACTTGTGGTCCAGTCGAGGGAGCGGACGCAGGTTTTGGGGCCCGCCGACATCGCCAATGCGCTCGTTTCCAGAGATGCCCTCGGCGGCGAGATGGAAGGGAGCTTCGCGCAAATCGGGGCTGCGAGTGACCTCAACAGAGACCGTCTCAAAATGCTGTTCAAGGCCGGCCTGGAGGACTGCCGCGAGTTCGTCCAGAGGCGGTGGACTCAGCACATATCTCTTCGTGTTCCAAGCCATCGTGACGAAGAGGCAATATCGAGTGTTGAATACTCCTGTTTGACAACAGGATGCCTTCTTGGAGTGGTTTTCGAGGTTTATTGAGGGGCTTACAGCGTAGCGTCGGAGTTGTAGTCGGAGTCGTAGTCCGACTTTACCATTTGGCTACCGCATTGCGTCTTCACTAGAACAATGCACTATTCTAAGTAACGCCGATAAGTCTACGAAAAAGTCAAGTAAACAATTCATTTGATTTTCTTTTGATTTTGAATCGCCGAGAGAAGGCAATGCTGCCATTTTCAACGTATCTTAAGGAACATTTCTGAAGACAGATCCTCTATTTACTTTGTGCTACATTGATGGATAAATCTCAAAAAAAAAATACGTCCTCTCCTATCTGCATCTACTGGACCGTTTTGACTGTTCCAATTGCCCGCTGGATAAATGGACTCTTGTAAACGGCAAGGCGAATCTAAAGATGTCAGTACAGCGTCGGTTTTTTATTTTGAGGACAATTCGAAGGACTTACTCTCTTTCCATAGATATAAAGAATGAGACCAAAGATGCAGGCCAGGCCGTGAAGAGTGCCGATGACAAAGAAGACAGACAAAATACCGTCACGGGCAATCCAGTCACTGATCACAAATGTCATGATGAACGAAAAGACGGCCCGGCCAAAGGTCACGGCGGCATATCCTTCCTGGGCAGCCAGACGGTGGCAGTCCAGGAGATAGGCATTGGACACGAGCGAGACAATAGCACCCGCAAACGTGGCCAGTCCGTAAAAGAAGACCGGCGCCATCCAGTGGCACTTGTAGTGCAGCGAGAGGCCAAAGCCCCAGAAACCACCAAGGCCAAAGATGAATGCAGGAATTAACAATAGGTTGCGGAACTCGGGCTCGTAGACGCCATTGTTCTTGCGAGCCATGAAAGTGACCAGCCAGTCCAAGATAGGACCAGGCAGAATATTGCCGAGAGAGCCGCCAGTAAACGAAGCAAGGACAGTCAGGCCGATCTGGGCAGTTGTAAAGTTGTACGGCGCCGAGCCGAAAATGGCAGAGAGGGACAGCGAAAAGGACGCCGAAAAGGCAATGGAACAGCCGTAGGCATAAGCACCCCAGGTAACCGCTGGCAGCATGTAGACGCTGAACGGGGCCAGAATAGAGACGAGCAGACTGTCATCAGTGAAACGGCCGTTGTAGGCTCTGAGGGAGATCCAGTAGGACATCTTCTTTTCAGTGGCGGCAGGCTGGTCTTCGAGATCAAAAGAGGGGATAGGATCGACTGTGACCTGCTGGACTTCCTTTGAGGCGGCAGTCGTATCAGTGGCAGAATTGACCCCGGCATCGCTGTCACTCTCGCCATACAGTGTCTCACGGACATCAGTGTTCAAACGAGAAGATCTGATATAGGCCGTCTCGGGACAGGTGAAGAAGAAAATAACCGTATAGACTGACATGACGATGACCCTGAAGATGTTGGTCAGTATTCGATAAAAGAAATTTATCAGGGTAAAACTCACGCATATGTGAATGCCCAGTACCACGACTGGGCGGCGACAATTTGTGCTCCAATGACTTGTCCGCACGAATTGCCCGCCTGAAGACCAAAGTGCCAAATGGCGAGATGAAAGCCACGTTCGTGGACGAAAAAGAGATCACCAATCGTCGACGTCACCAGGTACTCGATAGCAGCCATACCGAAACCGTGAATGGCACGCCCAGCGTAAAGATAGCCGATGCTGCCAATGTTGGCGAGAACAATAGCGTAGCCGATAATGGCGACAATATTGCTCACCAAAAGGACTGGCCGTTTGCCCCAGATGCGCGCGGCGGGGCTTGAAATAATAACAGACAAGCCCACACACAGGAGCGCCACACTGACACTCTGCGACACTTTGGACACGCTCGTTCCCAGATACTTAGCATAGGCCGTGTTGGACGGGTTGACAAAATTCAGTGTCCCAGACATGATGCCTGTGCCGATGGCGAGGTACACCGAGAGGTAATTCTTTTGCCATTGCGGCCAGTCTAGAAGGTTAGCGAGATAACACTATTAAGAAATCTAGATTTGTTACCAACACTCCCGTACTTAACGGATCATTCGGTGAGTCGGACGGTTGTGGCACAAGAACAGTCTTGGCATGTCGGCCCGTCCCGTGCTTCAGGTTCCGGGTCAGGCCGAGATCCCGCTCCGTGTCCCGCCGGATGTGCATCGTCCCCGGTACCTTTTCATCGGAGGCAGGCTCCAGAATCCAGAGACCCATGGTGGTGGTCGAAGCCGATTGAATGCTATTCAAGGTATCGAGCAACAAAAATAAATAAAAAGCAAAGTGGAAGATGTTGAGAATGGAATATGTCAAAAACGGAAGGTGCGGCCCGACATAAATCATCAAAGGCCACGAACTGTACCATCGTCTACGACAGCCTGCTATTTATTCAAAACGATTGCCATTCAAACTTTTACGTCCTCGATCAATCAATGCAGCGGAATTGTCCTGTGACCGCATGCAATTCGAGATGCTTCGCACCTCATCTTGAATATCCTACCTTAAAATGAAGTATCCGCTATCCCGATCACATGGCCGACAAGGTTCAACATTTTCGGTTATGCTCAATAAGGACGAAGAATCTACAAGGATCTAATGAAGGCATCATGGAGGTATATGAGATGACACCATTGTTATCTTCACATTTGACAGTGACATCTCAGATATCGTGTGGCGGGTGTTGATCTTTGCCATTCTTCCTTTGCCTCGGCGATGCAAATCGAGACAATGTCGGGGTATAACTCCGGATATTCTGGCTAAAAACTACCACCGACCCAGTCAGCATCGCCGGTTTACATAACTGTGACTCGTATGGACAAAATTTGTGACGTTGGTTTCAATTGCGCAATTGTATCTCGTGGATGTCGTGCGTATCGTAAGTACGTTCATGAATGAGATACTGCCCCAGATGGACAGCACTAGATATCCAAGCGCCTCTTTATAAAGTAAACTTTATATTTTCATCTTGGCAACTGACATCTATGCTGCATTACTCGTATTGGAAAGAGAAACATCTAAATCTTACCCCATATCAAACACCAACAACCTCAATATCATATCCAATATGGCACCTTCTGCAACGGTCCTCGATGGCCAGTCGGACAACAACAAAAAGTACGGCGGACTGGGCAAGAGCAAAGACGGACGCACGTTTTCAGTGCGATCGTACCCTACTTTCAAGACGCTCGAGGAGGAGAGACAGTACCGCAAAGAGCATCTAGCGGCAGCTTTCCGTGTCTTTGCCGACCACGGCTACGTCGAGGGCATTACTGGCCATATCTCTGTCCGCGACCCGATCTTGCCTGACCATTTCTGGCTGAATCCCATCTCGGTGCACTTTGCCCACATCAAGACATCAGATCTTGTGCTGGTCAACCCGGATGGTGAAGTTGTCGAGGGAGAGCGGCCCATCCAGCCGGCAGCATTTGCCATCCACGCCGAGCTTCTCAAGGCTCGTCCCGACATCAACTCAGCGGCCCATGCTCACTCCATCTATGGCAAGACGTACTCGGCCTTTGGCCGTGAGCTGGAGATGATTACGCAGGACTCGCTGCGCTTCTACAAACAGCACACCGTCTACAAAAACTTTGGCGGCATCGTGTTCAACCGCGACGAAGGCATCCGCATCGCCGAGGCCCTTGGCACGACCAACAAGGCCGTGATCCTCCAGAACCACGGACTGTTGACCGTCGGAAAGACACCCGATGAGGCGGCATGGTGGTTCTTGGCCCTGGAGAATCTGTGCCAAGTGCAGCTTCTTGCTGATGCAGCCGCGGCCGGCAGTGGTAATCAAAAGATCATCATTGACGAGGAGGCTGCCGTGTTTACCAACAAGCAAAGCGGAAGTAAGTTCAGTTGTGATAATTATTGTATGCTTTATTTCATTCATTCACTAACATCTTCAGCACCCGAGAAAGGATGGCTGGCATTCCAGACATACTACGATGATGTGCTGATTCGCAGCAAGGGGGACTTTTTGAATTAGGAGTGTATGGCCGGTATCGAGATTGCTCTAGCAGACTGTTAGGAATATGAGCTTTTCAACATTGCATTTCATGTATCGCTGGTTCATTGTGTTGTAACGTGTTTTCCCGTAAATAAGCATCACTAAAATGCTTGATTCGAATGCCGTGTTCCGTTCTCGCCCTCTCTAAATCCGGAGATAGTGTTGATGTTGTTTCGCCGGCGTTTTGGGATTGTTGCGTCGTCTACGCTACGAATGGCGTCAACAACACCGGCGATGCTCTTTTAGGGAATTCTTACGGTCACACCAATCGACGACATCACATTTGCATCATGGCGACCACACTTAATGCAATAATGGCAAGATACAAATGTAACCCACAGAGGACCTATAATACTATCGTCTCCCTTCTAATGCCAAGAGACATGACTGTGATATACACTCAGCGAGTCTCTAGATCCAACGCCCACAATGTCTACCACAACGACCACCACCGCACCTGGCACGTACCAGCTTCAGCTCCGTACGCTCGACGGAAATGTCGTCCGGACAGTGTCGACCGAGCCGCCTCGGCTGGCAACGGCTGCTGAGATTCCGGTGATTGATATTTCTGGTCTATATGGCGACTTTGCAGCACGCAAAGAGCTGGCTGGCGAGGTCAAAAAGGCCGTTGAGACGTACGGTTTCTTTTACATTAAGAACCACGGCATCCCCGAGGACGTCATTGAAAATGCCGGCCGCCATGCTAAGCTGTTCTTCCGCCAGTCACGTGAAAAGAAAGAGCCGGCGTCGACGACACACTCCAAGTTCTTCAATGGCTGGTTCGATGTCCACACGCGCCGCACAAGTCCTGCTGAGCGTGCCGACAACAAGGAGGCCTTCTTCTACCGCTACCAGCCCGAAAATGACCCACTGCACAAGGATGAGGCAGACCCAAAGGCCGTCCCCGAGGGCATCAAACCGTACATCCGCGGCGAGCAGTACATTTGGGATGCCACATCACACATTGAAGGGTTTGAGAGTGCCATTATTACCTACTGGCAGCACTGTCTGCAGTTGGCTCGGCGGCTGATCCGTATCTTTGCGCTTGTGCTCGACCTCCCCGAAGACTACTTTGACGCCGTCACGACCTACCCGGGCGCCGACGCCGTTCTCAACTTTTACCCGGGCCAGCCGGTCGACAATACAAAAGAAAAGAAGGACAACGGGGCCGAGATTGGCATCGGTTCGCACACAGATCTGCAGTGCTTCACTCTGCTCTGGCAGGACATGATCGGCGGGCTGCAGGTACTCGATGTGGACGGCCGCTGGATCAAGGCGAGCCCCATCGAGGGAACCATTGTCGTCAACACGGCCGATTTCCTGACGCGCCTGTCGAATGGCCGTTTCAAGTCGACTGTCCACCGCATCTTCAACCAGAGCGAGCACGACCGCATCAGCATGCCTTTTTTCTTCGGCCCCAATCCCAACGAGACACTGAGTGTCGTGTCGACCTGCATTGACGAGGGCCATCCGGCCAAGTACGAGCCCATTTCCTGTGGAGAGTACATGATGCGTCGTTTTGCCGCATCGAGGGCGAAGTAGATGGATCATGGAGTATTACTGAACATTACGAGCTAGATGAATGTTATTTGATCTAATTTACTTCTATTCTATTGTAATACTTGCATTTATTTGAAAGATTTTGAAAAAAAAAAAAAAAAAAAAAAAAAAAAAAAAAAAAAAAAAAAAAAAAAAAAAAAAAAAAAAAAAAAAAAAAAAAAAAAAAAAAAAAAAAAAAAAAAAAAAAAAAAAAAAAAAAAAAAAAAAAAAAAAAAAAAAAAAAAAAAAAAAAAAAAAAAAAAAAAAAAAAAAAAAAAAA
>WNYG01000078.1:0-148021 GCA_021396235.1 Sporothrix pallida
GAGCAGGGCTTGCAAAGAGCAGGGCTTGCAAAGAGCAGGGCTTGCAAAGAGCAGGGCTTGCAAAGAGCAGGGCTTGCAAAGAGCAGGGCTTGCCATGGGGCCCGGGTGGTCTGAGCCGGGGGAGTGGGCTGACGCTGAATTCGCCGGTGGAAGATGGCCGAGACAGCCACGAAAATGCCAAAAAAGAGGATCTGTATGGCAAGGCTGCCTACAATGATGTATTCGGCTTTGTTCACATCGGTCTGTTCTTAGCCGCCGAGAGACGCCCAGCACCGGCTCCCTGTGTGAAAAATGACAGCACATCGCCGGTGGCAAACACTTTGGTGACCCATCTTGGTTTTATGAGTGCATGCTTCTCGCCCTGTAGAACAAGCACCAGCCGACCGAGAACCATGTACACGGTTGCCGCAATCAATGCCGGCCCAAGGAGGATCAGGAGTGACTGCACGATGAATGGGTTCTTGGTGAAATCCGGTGCCCCTTTGGAAGAGAGTGCACGGCCAACGTAGCCAACTGCCTCAGCTATACGTTGCCACAGGTGTTGTCAGCAGGGCTTCGCCGCATTTGTGGGGAATAAGATGATCCCAACTGCACGGTTGTTTGCCATTGCCCTTGGCTGGCATTCACCGAAATTCAATGAGATAGCCTAGGACGAAGGGAATGAAGTACCATGTCTTCTTCATCCCCATTCTCGTGACATGGTCGGTGGGCATGATAAAGAAGAGCACGCCAAAAAGAACTGCAACCGCCAGAGACGGTGTATAGTTGTAGAAGACAAACGCTTCTCGAGGATCGTCGCCAGCCATGTTATTGGTTGGGGGATACAGAGTTAGTGGTATGCGGATGTAGGTCTATGATCTCGTAGTTGGGGGCAAGTGTGAAGAGTTAAAAGAGAATCTCTGCCAATTTGCTGAAGTAGTAACGCGGTGCGTCGGGCTACTTTCTGCTGCTCTGATATAATGAAATACCTACTGGGGCAGTGTGTGATAGCACATCTGTTATACGCGCGGAAGGCTAGACCCCGGCGTTGACAGATTCTGGATGTTGACAACGCCTTGTTCCACAAAAGTCTTTGCTCGGTAGGAAAATGATCGAACCGAGCCTAATGAGTAGATATTTACTCATGAGCTGAACGCAATTTGGATTCTTTACCCCATATCGACCTGCGGGGCGAGTTATGAATTATGTTGTACGGCGTAATATGTAGTACGTAGTAAAGTGCATCCGATCGTGGTCCCTAGCCTTCTATGCACAGCGTCCTCTTAGACTACCTAACCAAGCTACCGTCCTTGACCACAGACGTCGGGTTTACAAGTACACTGCCTCTTTCTTGGATAATAAACTTTGCGCCTGTGTGGTACCAAGCCTGCGCTTGTGTTGACAGAGCTTGAGACGCTCGCCAGGCTCGCCGAGCAAGATTTAAGGAGAGAAGGAATATTTTACTCGGTTTTACTTCTATTTTACTTCAGTCATTATTAGCGAGATGGGTGTGAATTGCAAGATTGTGACTTGTGGGCCGTGCTTAATTCTTCTCCTGGGTCCAGGCCATTACTACATTGGTTCCCGATAAAATGGTAGTTGGGTATGGTACGGGGCATTATTTGATATCCGATTCCAGATGCTAGTTAATCTTGACGGGCCTGGCTGGGCATATAAGTAAACAGAATTATTAGATGATTTGTGTTTAAAATACTGTAATACGACAAACAAAATAGTAGGCAACAAAACCGGAGTTGGTTTGCAGTTTGATTCCAAAGGCAGCTTGGTACGATGCACGTTCTGGTTAGACCGTATGTGTAGGCATTGCAGAAAATCACAATATCTGTCTTGTAAATATGGTTCGACAAGCAATAATAAAACGAAATCATATGCTTTTGCGGCTGGGAGTTACAGCTAGGACTCAAACCCGTCAAGGGGAATATAGAAAGAAAAAAAGACAAAGAGGAGAAGAAGGAACGACGATGCTATTCATGCCTCGAGTATTGTTACAAGAAATTAAAGCAAAGCGAATAATAATAATAATAGTAGTAATAATAATAAAATGAAAAGACGAACTCCTCAATGCAGGCCATCTCGAAGCATTGTGAAGGGCCACTCAAGCCAGTGAGCCCACTCGGCCCCTAAGAAGTCCCCAATGCTATTCAGCATGAATATGCCGGCATCGCCCACTTGCCAATTGTCGCGTGATTGATGCAGCAGCACTGCATACCACGCCATGACTGCTATTGCCTCTGGCCTGTGTGCTTTCAACAGAGCACAGAACCCGTCAGGCAAGAAAATGCCCCAGACATAGACGATCTGGTGAGGGCTCTTGCCGGGGGTAGGGTTGGCCACACTATCAAAGGCAAGCTGAAGGTAGTGTATAGCTCGCTGGCATGCTTCCTTTTCTAACGGGTCCAGGGCAGGCGACAGGGAGATAAGCCGTCGCAACTCGTCGCAATGATGCCCGACCGGGGGTATATCACGGTCTGGCGTCGCCCACTTCATTATTGGCCACAGTTCGGATTCAAGCAGCTGGGGCCAGGCTTCCTTGGACACCACTCGAATGCCTTTCTGTAGAAGCACGCTCTGAACAAAGCGGTCCACAAAGGAGAAAAAGTCGCCGTCCCGGTTGGCGAGAACGTCGATAAGGGCATGCCGGTTGAGGATTGACGAGAACAGGACGGATGCCACGCAGTTGCTCTCATCCACAGCATCAGTTGAATTGAACATGGCAATGGCCTTAGTCTGCAACTGCACCGACTGTCTCAGGAAAAAATCGTGCCTGTCCGGATGTAAAATGCTGAGGTGCCGCGCCGAGACTGCTAGACACTCATGGAGCAGGAACGGAGACTTGATGGCTTCTTTAACGACGACTCTGTTGCCCATTTCAACGAGGCTCGCATCGAGCTCGGGCGACGTCGTGGCCATGGAGAAGTGAAATGCCAGCTCGGCATGTGTCACATTCACCGGCTCTTCCTGGTCGCCGACATCGTGGGTGCTTGCTGTGTGGGGAGTTTGCGGGGCGCTTGTCTGTGGTGTTGTTTGTGGCCGCGAGAGGCCAGACGCCGGTGACAGCCCTGGCGTGATGCCCTCTTCGGTGGCTCTTGCGGCTGCCGATGTGTCCGTGTGCGGGCTTGTTGTATAGGCGGGCGAGGAGCTGGGAGCTTTTGGGGCGGCCGACACGGCATACGGTATACGTGAGGAGACCTGGGAATCCACGTATTGGCAATGTCGATGGACCGTTGTGCAGTTGGCGCAATTGGGTCTCGATTCATCGCACTATGGAACACATCCAGCGTGAGTACAATGCATCGACATTCAAAATGGCAGTATCCTCCTGGGGCTCATGAGGACATCGAGTATAGAGTGGCGGGGTGACGACTAGCCACCCGCTTTATCTCACCGTGCGTTGTTAGCACAGCGAGGGGGGGAGGTAAGAACAAAAAGAACAAACCTTCATGTGCCGCCTCTTGCACTCAATGCAGCCATTCCGGGATTTCCGATGGCCACGACGATGCATGGTGGGTGTGAGGTGTGACTGATGACTGATTGGGTAAAACACAGACGGGTGTTTCCGTATACAGGGGAGGGACACGGACGCGCGGGCGATACGCGCATTCAGATCAAGAAAGATTTGGGGCTGGAGCCGACTTCAACTTGTTGTTATTTATTTGTGGCTTGGAAAGAACAGGCCGAGTTCTACTGAGTACGAAGTAGTCTGTTAGGTAAGAAGGCTGACCGTACTGAGATTGTTTGAGCCACGGCTGTAAACTTTGCTCTGTAAGACATCAAAGCCCCCCCAGATCCATACACTAAACAAAACCTTCGAGCAATCCGTGGAGACATCTACAAGTGGGCTTGACCTTCCAGGCATTTGGAATACGCGTACTCCGTACATTATACTTCCGGGGCGTACTCTATACATGTAAAGCCCCACTAATTTTTCCTGAACAATGGTAACTATACTTCTCATAAAGCTAGTTTGTGACTAGCACTGCGTTAGAGAGTGCGAAGGAAGGGCAAGCCTGGTCTGAAAACACTAAGATACAAACACAGTATGTGAGGACGTGTCCGCTCACAGTAAACGAAGAGGCAATGCCATATTTACTACGAACCACGAATCGTGATAGCCTGGAGGCCGGATTTGACAGTCGTTGGTGATTACAGGGATGACATTGTTACTGTGGTATGCACGGAGTGTTAAACCGTTACAAACAAGGGCACTCTGACGGACTTAGGCCACTGAGTGACGGGGCCACGTGACCTAGATAGGCTGCCACATGATCAAAATTACCCTGTCGTCACTGAGACTGAGAACATTGTGCTCCAGAATACCTCCGTACTCCGTACTGATCGTTTGAAACCCTTTGCTTTTCAACGGCCTACATAATACGACATACTTGATAACTAGCACATATCACATCCACAGAGTTTCTGTAAAGCGGCAAATCGACTGTATTGGCTCAATTCGTGTTTGCATCTGTCTGGCTCGCAGGTCTTGATTCTGCAGTCTTTGACATCCTTTTATCCACCGACTCTGGCCACGACCCATCCTCCCGACACATCCTCCGACACATCTTCCGACACATCCGATATCCGCTTCGCCGCCGCCTACCCATCGCCAAATACCTGCCGTGCATTGTGCTCTGGATCTTGTTGATACTCATAACATTTACCATGGCGAACCCTCTCGATACCGACGCGGGCACCGAGCTGTTCAGCAGCTACGAGGCTGAGTTCCGCCTCGTGCAGGCCGATTTGACGCAGAAGCTGGACCAGATCCCTGACCTCTCTGGCGAGCCACGCAAAGCGGCCATTGCGCAGGCTGAGCGGGCCGTCGAAGAGGCCGATGAGCTGGTAAGAATTCGCAGCAAACTTCTCCGCACGGCTTTGCGTCGTCGCCTCCAGGGCAGGCGATGTGACTCCCAGTATGATCCTAGCAGACAGGACGAAGGCTAACGGATACCGACCACAGATCAGTCAAATGAAGCTTGAAAAGCAAAACATTCCCTCGTCGGGCCGGATGCGCGTCAACCAGCGCTTCCGGAACTATGAATCTGATGTTGATGGATACAAACGGAAGCTGCGTGGATTGGCTGATGACCGCGCGGCATTATTCGGCAGCCGATACTCCGACAACCCGAGTGGTGCTGATGTCCAGCTGGAGCAACGTCAACAGCTGTTATCCGGCACCGACCGGCTGGACCGAAGCACCCAGCGTCTTAAGAACAGCCAGGCTCTTGCCAACGATACAGAGGCGATTGGCGCAAGCACGCTGGCCGATCTTGAGCGCCAGCGTGACGTCATCCGGCACACAACGGACATGCTACTCGAGAGTGAAGGATATGTTGACCGTAGTGTCAAAACGCTCCGTGGCATGGCACGTAGGTACTGCTACCCGGCCCTCTATCATATTGTATGATCCAGACCCTTTGTTGAAACTACATCTAACGCAATACCCTCTTTCCCCTCTATAGGATGGCTACGAACCGGGTGATCACAATCGCTATAATCACGGTTCTTGTTCTCCTCATTCTTGCTGTCATTGTGAGCAAGTTTAGGTGATTGTATTGCTTTCCTGTTGTATTATTTAAAACGCAACCAGACCAAAGCCTGTCAGGAGATCAGAGATCTTAGAGGGTACAGCACTCCATCGCACAATCTTTCTTTTGTTATGCTTTTATTCCCCAACGCGCCGTCTGTTATTATTGCCATTGTCTTGTCTTGCTTTGTTCTCTTTCTCTTTTTTCTTCTTCTTTTTTTTCTCTTTCTTTTGCGTTGTCGTCTTCTCTATTTCTTTTCTACTTCTGCTGTTGTCACTTCGACTTTTGGCAAATTCATTTGTTTCAGGTGCATATCGAGTTGCAGCTTCATTTTGTAACCGAAAATTTCATACTGTCGCTGATTTGATAGCATGGTATCCAAGAATAAGGTGAATTGCCATAATCGACAGCAGTTGCTATGTTTATTACGCATCATTGGAACAATTGTGCGTTCATATTTATTCATATGGTAGATGTGCAACAGAAAAACAATAGTGGAACGTGTAATTTCAGTAAAAGGTACATCTTGCAATTTAGATAAAAGGGCACAAGGTCAAGGTGAAGTTAGGGAGCCTAACCGGGGGTTAGTGTTTCCGTGGCCACGGCTTTGCAACCCGCCCACCTCCTCCCGACGACCCTCTACGCCGCTTTTCTTCACCAAGCCCTCTTCTTCCGAAAGAGCCCCCTCCGCTGCCAGATCGACCGTGGCCACGCCCCGAGTTACCACCACGGCTACGGAGGGAGCCGCTGCCGCCTCCAGGGCTCTTGTCGAGTTTCGCTTTAATAGCCACCGCATCATCGTCGTCCATGGCGTCATCATCATCGCCATCTTGGCCTCGCTTGTTTGACCACTTGAGTTTGCCGCGGAAGCCTCTCTTGGCCACGTCCTTGCCCGAGACGGCGGACATGTACGCGTTGATCCCGCTCGCGCCACCGTCGTCATGGTCGATGTCCATTCCCTCATGGTCACCATCGGCATTCCCAGCGGTGTTCTCTCCTAGCACTAGCTTTCCGTCTGCGTTGAATTTTGCTTTCCCAGAACCCGGCTTCCGTATCTTCAATGGCCGAGTAGAGGAGATGCTAGCCATTGCCTTGCGATCCAGCAAATCCAAGGGCTCGCCCTCCTCCTCAATGATGTAAGCTTGCCCGCCTTTATTGCCTCGCTTCTTCCCATCCTTGCCTTGCCGTTCTGCGCTAGCGCCACCATCTTCGTCGTTGTCAGAGGTTTCAG
The DNA here is from genome assembly GCA_021396235.1 of Sporothrix pallida. Taxonomy (NCBI): domain Eukaryota; kingdom Fungi; phylum Ascomycota; class Sordariomycetes; order Ophiostomatales; family Ophiostomataceae; genus Sporothrix; species Sporothrix pallida. Next base: position 6,757 of record WNYG01000078.1, read on the forward strand.
AGTCACTGCTATAGATTGCCTCGTCAAACCCGCTTTCGAACCGACCACCAAGTGTCTTCCGACCGGCCTCGCCACCCTCTTCATCGTCGCTGTCTTCGTCTGCTTCTCCAGTGGCCTTCTTCTTTCTCTTGTTGCGTTCCTTGGTCTTCCGAATATTGATAATCAACTTACGGTCCTCCTCAGGGCAGTACTTATTCACAATTTCGTACCCAAACCGGCGAACCATACGATCCAGAATATGCTTGACCTTTGCGCGGAAATGTCCCTTGTGTTCGTGGCTCCAGCGCATGAGATTCGGGATGAGAGTCGGGAGCCGGGCGCGCACCATGTCGACCGGAAGGCTGATGGTGCAAACTTTGGCAAAGCCGAGGACACTACTAACAACTTCCCGATTGTTCGACGTCAGGAAAAGATCGACCGTTTGGACGAGGTCGCCGAGGGCCTGCTTATCGAGAAGGCCGTGGAACTCGTATAGGATACGTGTGATGGCCGTGATGGAAGCAGAGATCATGTGTGGAGTCGAACCAGCAAGGCCGGCGCTCACCATGGTGAAAAATTCTTCAATACTAGCAACAACCGATGGTGCGTCGTCTGCCATGCTAGGTATCTTGCTGTTATGGATCACTGATCCGCCCGCGTCCTTCATTTTCTCCCCCATAATAACAAGCAGTTCGAATGCCGTTGTCCGGGCACGCTCATTGTGCTCCTTGCAGCTGATAACAACTTCAGAAAGCGTAGACGGGATGAAGTGGAGAGCATGATTGGGGATAAGAGGGACCAAAGCGGCAAGCGCAGCTAAACGCTCTCGGCGAGCGGGAGCAGAAACACTCTCGGCACTAGCAAGCATCAGCTTCTGCAACTCATCGTGGCGTTCTGTAAGAGCAATTTTGCCGATATCAGATTCTGCCAGACGGGGAATGAGCTTGTAAGCCTTCTTTTGAAGCTGCGGATCATCTTCTTTAACAATGGCTAGGGCGGCAATTTCGAACAGATTCGAGTAGCTCTCCCTTGGTAGATGAAGTGCCATTGTGATGACAAGGTCGATGAGGGTATGGCTTGTGGATGGCACCTGCGTGGTCGACTTTTGAGCATCGCCCCTCACCGATGTAGAAGCAGTCTCGGCAGCCTCCTGAAGGGTTGAGGCGAGCAACTTGCATACCTCATCAAACGACTTGACGAGGTCTGCCTTTGGGGTTATGCTGAGGAAGGCATTGATTGTTTGCAGAATGGGACCACGGGACTGAGCCAAAGTCTGGCCGTAGACATTGAAGAGAACGGCAAGGTACTGACTGGCAAATGAGCCCAGGTATTCCAAATTGGCAACAGCCTCTGCCTTGCTGACCCTGCACTGCAAAAACAAATCTTCCTCCTCCTCGATTGATGCAATGGCTTGGTTGGACTCAATCAGTGTCTTCAGGGCCCGGCAAATATCGAACCGTAGTCCCACCTGTTGGTAAAGGATGTTGCCAAGTAGCTCGCCGAAACTCCCATCGAAAGAGGCCTTCAAATCCAGGGGCAGATCGCAAAATCCGGGGAAAATAGACCAAATTTGTTGGACAATCGTCTCAAAAATCTTGATCTCGGTTGTCTTTTCGGCATCGCCATTGTCGAGGACATGCTGAAACATGGCATTGCTCAGAGGAACGAACTCCGATTTAAAATCTGCCAACAAGGTATTTGTGGTGAACTCTCTAAAAAGAGGGAGAAGCCACGCACGGCCGGGATGTTGTGCTGATGGTTGGAGGAGGTTGTGTGGTAGGATCTTGAGGATGGAAGCCGGACCCATGGCACGGATGGCGTGTCCAATGATCTTGTCGACCTCCTTTTTGGCCGCAAAAGATTCTCGTCCTCTGATCTCGCCAAGGGTCCTGGTCAACTCCAGCAGGAATGGGTTGGCTTGCCAGCGGAAGGTGTCGAACATGGCCGACAGGACATTGTACACTTCTTCAGTTGCCAATTGATAACGCACTCCCAGAAATGCCTCACCAATCTTGGCAATGTTCGACAAAATCTTCTCGTCGTAGACCGAGGGTTCTAGAATGGTCTGCTTTGGGATGCAGTTGGCCAAAAAGGAGACTAAGCATTCCGACGCAGAAATGCGGATGTTGCTGGCGGGCGATTCAAGGTATGGCGAAACCATCTCAAAGAGCTCTGGGAGTTTATAAAATGTGTCTTCCGGCTCAACTTGGGCCGACACATCGTAGCCTCGAGACAGTATAGCTATCCAGGGAGGAAGCAGCTGTGTGTCGTTAGGTGCCGGGCGAAGCTCTGAAATAATGTCCAGCAAGCGGCCAAGCTTGGATGTGGCGATTTCATCGCTCATGCCCTGGAAGATGATTTCGAAAACCTCAAGGACGGCGACAGACATGTGATCATTGCCGCTCCGGGCGATTGCCAACAGAAGCTCGCAAAGGGGCTCGATTTTCTTGCCGGGCCAGCCAGTGCTCGACGCCGCTATGGCACGGACAAGCTGTAGGGCACGAAATAAATTTGGGTCGTTGGAGGACTGGTCGTCGCCGCGCTTGTCTTTTTTCCCCAGCCCGGACTGCTTGGCAAGATCCTTCAAGCCGGCCATCGCCGTCTCGGCACACATTCCACTGGCAGGATGGTCCAAAGTCGGGCCAGGAGGGGGAGTGTCCAGCACTTTGCGCAATGCCTCCAGAGCCCGTTTTCTGACCTTTGGGCGCGGATCGACAGACAGGCTGAGAAGACCGACCACGGCCCGGCGGGGAGAAATCTGAGTCGCGGGAAGTTCCCAGGCTGCTGAATTCTGCGCTAGCAAGAGCGACTCTAGACAGCCAATGCACGGCCGAAGCAGCGGCGCGTCGGCGTCCGGTTGTGTGAACAAAGGTGCCAGTGCCGAGAGGATCTGTGTGAACTTTGTCCGGAGGATGCCGTGGGGTGTGTAAGGCGTCACAAGGTCGAGGAGGTAGATGATGGGTGTATCCAGGCTCTTTCTGTCTGCATCCTGGCTGCTTGACTGGACTAGGAGAGCGAGCAGAGCCGCAAAGTAGGCTGTCGGCGTGGCATCTTCGTTTTGTTCTTGAAGCGTAGCCTCAACTGCCTTGAGAATGATGGCAGTCTGCAGGTTCAAGCGAAGGTTAGTTTCCGTTGGAGTTTGGTACTTTGGCTGGGGGAAGTGAACATACCTGCTTTTGGCTTTCCAGATTTGGAGACCGAATCTTTGCAAATCTTTCTTCCAGTGTGATTTCCGCCATGTTGCAAATCGGTCCTGGTCGGAGATGCTGTGGTTTTGGTGAGAAAACTCAAAAACAAGGGGAGGATGGGCAAGACGGACCAAAAAAAAAAGAAAGAAAAAAAACTTTTGGCTGCTGCAGAACAACTTTTTAGGTGCTTATCTTATCTTGAAATTTTAGGAGGGTGCAGAATGACTAATACGAGAAGTCCCCGCTATTCAGTTCGAGTTCGACTCCAGTCTCATTTAGATTTTGCCAAGAAAGCACCTGAAAGCACCAATTTGCAATATTCAGTAATCTGTTCTACATACAAATCTATCAAAATATTTATTTTGGCAATGTCATTACTGTGTACAGCACCTTACATTGCGTGCGTGGCTTCCAGTGACGAAAGTTGATTCTAAGAGCGTTTCTGCGCGCAAAGGGACGTATATGATGCATGAGTAATGTCAATTTTATATTGAATGAATATAGGCGCATTGAGCTCCTGGCTTCAAGTCTTGGGCCAAAGGGAGGCCATGCACGAAATCCCGAATTGTAGAGCAATATGAGGGTTAGGGGGGTTATAAATCATAAACCAAAGCCATGCCGCAGGTGCATTTGCTCGCGGCCGCCTAATAAAGAAGCATCTAAGAAAACTCGTTGTCGGCCTCCTCGATCTTAGACTTGATCTGCAGAAGAATCGATGTCTTCCACTTGTCTAGCTTGCTCATCTGGTCATACTGGAACAGCTTCTCGGAAAACTTGTCTGCATCGCCAGCTTCGATAGACTCGGTCAAATCAACAAGAAGTTGGTGCTCCCGGGTGGTGGTGAAACTCGGGTCCATGTCTCGGTATTTTTCGAGCGCGCGTTGCACGGAAATCAGGTCGCCCGTGGCCAGGTGGCAGAGGCCGGCTTTGAGAAGATACTCCTTGACAGAGTAGCGCATGAGATTGCTAGAGATGGACTTCTGGGCAACCTTCTCAAAAATCTCTATCGATTTGTAGTAGTCGGGCTTGTCTGCGATAGCAGAGAGCTCGGCGACCTTAAGCCAGTTCTTGTTCGCCAACCTATACAGTTCCGCTAGTGTCAGTAGCAAATATGTAATGTGTGTTGCACTTTCGTACCGAGGACGAGAGTGGTAAATGTACTGGGCACGGGAAGGCGATTTTGCACGGAGAAACTTACGCTTGAGCGCCGTCCGTTTCGTACCAGGCGGCCGCCTTATCGTAGCTGGAAAGTGCCCGTTCTGGAGACTGGAGCTCTTCGTAGAGTTCGCCCAAATCCTCCTTTTGCTTTGCGGCCCGCCGAAAGTTGCCATTCGAGGTGTAGTGTTGAATGGCGTCCTCGAGACATCTGGCAGCATCCTCTGGATTCTTTTCCCGGTACACCTTGAAGGCACTGAGTAGAGAGTTTGCCGCCTCGTCTGGCTCATCAAGCTTTTGTCTCTGGATTGGAACAGCCGCCTCGAAAGCCTTGCCGGCCTCACGATCTAATGTTGTGCAACATCGTTAGCATTGCGATAATCGATAAAGGCTCACATCTCGCGGTAAAGCGCGCTCTGTAAGTGGAAAATTCTGCTGCAAGAAACGTACTCATGTTCTGCATCCGAAAGGCATTGGCGGCTTGAACGTACAGGTCTGCTGCGTCCCTGTATTTCTGTTCACGGCCACCGAAGAACCCAAACCCTGTGCCTGCGCTGGCCAGCGTTTTATCGGCCTATGATTTTGTGTTCCTGTTAGCCCCGTCTACTCCCATATGAGCTACTCGGCGATGCGGTGCTTGTGCCTTTGACAGAAGCGATTCATGGCTGCATGGTACGAACCTTTTGCAGGAGGGCCTGGGGATCTTGCGACATGGTGACTGCTGGATCTGTGTGCCTCCGAAAAAGTAGCGGTAAGAGGAATAAAGTCGGTCGTATTGATGTTTTTTTCTTAAGGGTAGAGTCGCTGTGCTGTAATATGCTTGTGGGAGTTCGAAGAGGATGTTTGTTGTTGAGTTGGTCGCCCGCCAGGCACACCCAAATTAATGACGACTCTCCCTCCTCCGATAAGCCTGGCCGATGATGGGGCGGGGCAGTTTAGATCGCGTTTCGAGCATACACAGTGCGTTTTAAAACGACACGGGAACATGCACGGTCCGTCAATTTAGCTGCGAAGGTTTTCCAATACAATAATTTAGCTTCTCTGTCTACGTACGACCGACTACGTCTCGACATGACAGAACAAGGCACAAGACGGTCCTTTGAATCTTCTCTACGCGCCGATGCTATTTTCTATCCGCGCAATACTGGCCCCGAGCAGATCGATGCTAGGCGTTTCTACGCGATCAGCATGGCCCCGTCTCTCTATTTGGACGCGAGGGATCGCAAGCAGCACTGGCATTCATAGTGCAACCGAGAAAAACAAAGTGGACGTCGCGAAGTTGTTACGACGCCCAACGTGGTCTCTCACCAATCTATCGTCCGGAGAAGAGGATGTGGCAAAGACAATATCGTCTGAAATAACCTCTTCAAAACTTCAACACTTATTGCGCCTTTCCGCTCTTCCGCTGGCAGTTTCTCCCGAGGAGCAAAGCTCCAAGTCGAAAGCTCTCCAGACGCAGTTGAACTTTGTACGCGATGTACAAAATTTCGACGCTGCTGGAAGTCTCCCACTTCAGGCCATCCGCGATGAGACTCGAAGCGCCGTGAAGCAGCGAACTATTGGTGTGGCCGAAGTGGCGGGCTTTTTGTTACAGGAGGACTATTCTGGCCGCAACAGGCGTCCACGGACACGGAGAGGGAAGGCCAGCACACCGGATTCTGGAAACTGGGATGTCTTGAAAACGGCAGCACAGACGACCGGGAGACACGTTATTGTCGGCGCTGCGAAAGAAAATAGGAGCTGAAAATGCAATGCAATCAATTGGGGGTAATGCTCTCTTGCTCATAGAACATGATCTAGTCTCCGCGTGACAAAAATAACAATACTTAAGTAAGTTACATAAACGACCCCCTTTTGCGTTTTTGCCTTGAAAAGATAAAATAAAATGCTGACAGCAGTTGGAAGCGTTGCTGAACAGTGAGAAGACCAGCCAGCGCCATTCTTCTCGTGCTCAAGTTCACATTCTGCTCTAGCCACTCCAGGAAATGCAAGGGCGTGAAAGATAAACAGCTCTGTTTCATATGAGGCATATGAGGCTCTTCTCAGCGACCATTGCCCATGGCCAAAACCGGCGCGTCAACTCTTCTCCGACCACCCTTTCTCTTGCCCTCCTTTGCCGCCGCTTGCGCCACTGATGGTCCTATGATAATCTGGCCTGTTGGAGTCCTCGTGTTGGGACCCGAGTTGTGATTTGCAGGCTTTGATTCATCCGCACTGTTTGCCTCGCCCAAATCCAGATCCTCCCAACCGACATCTTTGAGAATCCTTCCGACAAGGCTGGCGTACCTTAAATGATTCGTGATGGGCTTCGATGCGTCAACATTCTCGATGCCATAGACACCCTGGATACGCTGCAAACCTGCGACGCCGAATTGAACACAGCCGGTGCGATGTAAGAAACCGAGAATGAAATCGTTCCCGGAAAATACATTCACGACACGGCCGGAGACCACGCTGCGAAGTGCCGTCCAAACGCATTGGGAAGACGGTGCCGGTGTGCCCATTACGAGAACATTCTCGACTTGTCCGAAAACACGCCGTTCAGAGAGACTCATAAGGCAAGTGTAAATGACACGTGCACCAAGGCCGTATCCAATCAGAGACACACTGCGCTCTCCGTAGATTTTGTTGATGATGGCATCTGCTAGAGCGATTCCGGCCTTATCTGCGCGGACCATTCCCACACTCCAAGGATTGTCGACAATCTTGCTGATTTTCAGGAGACTGTTGGGCCAGACGAATGTTTCTAGGCGCTCAAGAACTAAACAAAACGATTTGGTTAGCTATTATTGCCTCTCCCAGGAACGCAGCAATGAAAACGGGGGCCGGAATCGTAACTCACCATTGCGATGTTCAAAGTCGTTTTTGGCATTCTGCCATGCCACGCTGCTTGCGATAGTCCTTATCGAGGCCCCTATCTTTTCCAACGTCTCTTGTTCCCAGTTCAGGGCATAGGCCTCGCTTCTGTCTCCTATCATACGCCATAGGTTGCCGGCGTCTTCATCACTCGACAGCCACCCATTGATACCAATGGTGAGTCGGAGGCGTCTTTCACCCGGCCCCACCACATGTCCTTCACTGAGAGGCAGCCTCTGGACTCCATGAAGTGGCAGCAAAGCCATGTCTTGCACGTCTTTGGTGAAGGTTTCGAGAGATTTTGTAGCTGATCCACGTGGACCGCACATACCAAAAAATACGCATACCGCCAACCCGCCGTCCGACAGAGTTCCCATTGTTCCCAGTATGGTAGCCGTGGCTGGCGACCCCAAGCCAGACCCGCCTGTGAGAGATCCGACTCCAGCAGCATCAAGAGAGTGTGCCAAGGTTAAACTAGTCGTGGGACCGCTAGGTCCTGCTGCCCTCCCCCTTCGGTCCCTGCGACCTTCGTCACTCTTCTTGAATATGCCCTCGTCGGTGTATGCGTTGCTTGCAGCATGTGAAAGGCCATTTGCAATACGGAATTCCTCCTCCGCCACAACATGTTGAGGAATACGGAGGTGACTGGCCAAACGAGAAATGAAAATGCGCGAATATGCCTGGTATGTCTCCAGGGATAGAGCCAACAGGATCATGGCATGAAGTAGCAGATGGCGTTTGTCGGCTGTCATTTGTATGATTGGCACTGCTGGAATCCCGGGAACAGCCACCGGGCCCCCAAACTGAGCCATGTCACCATTGGAGACTAACCTCGAGTCTAAGGTCTGTCAGCATGCGATCTATTTTCCATTCTTTCAGTATGTAAAGAGCTGAGCACGACGAAATCTTACCATTTGAGCTTGCTCTCCCGTTGTTGGGGCCACCGGCTCTCCCAGCCCCCCTACCCGGCGCTCTGCCCGATTGTCTGCCGCTGAAAGATTTAGCCTGGACTGCAGTTGCTTGCTGGACCTGGTCGCCTGCAGTATGGATCTCCGAAATTCTTTTGGTGAGGACCATCTGCCACTTGTGGAATGCAGCAAGAGCCTCTTTTTTCAGCTCGCCTTGAGCACCATCAGGCTCGACAACATAAGCCCGATTGTGGCTCTCAGTGGTATTGCAGGCTATGGTCACCAGAACAGGCTGTTTCATTCCTGTATTGTTGAGGGGGCTCATAGTAGGCTGGCAGCCTGGGCGTGAGGTTTGTTGGTCAAAGACCTTGCAAACGTGCTCTTGCATGGTGTTCATAATGGATGCAGCCAAAAGCACCAATTCGCTTTTTTGTGTGGCGGAGATGATCGTGCTGAGATCGGCGTCACGGCGGTGATTATTTGATGATCGGCCGCCGCCACGTTGTGAGCTTCGAGGCGCCATGGTTTCGTTGGATTGTACTGGCCCTTGTGAATTGTCAGTGGCAAGTGAGGGAATCCGTGGCTGCTGTTCACCGGGTGCCGAGTATGCCCCTTGTTTGTTGCTTTCTTCGCTGGGTGTTGAGGGAGGGGATACGGATGCCAGTAATTTTGTGGGCGATTCCATTGTTGTTTATTAACGGGAGGACTGTCACCTGGTCAAGATAAACAAATCCAACAAGGGAAGGAGCCATCGGCCACTGGTGACCATCACTCACTGGGACGTAAAGTGTTTGAGTAGGAAGTTTCGTCGGATGGGTGAGTGAATAGGGCATCCGCTTAGTGGACTTTGAGTGTTGCTTTCTCATAATAGACAATTGTGAGGAAGGAACGAACAAGCAAATGGAGTCAAGGAAGGTGCGACCTTTGGTGTCTGGACAGGTCGTGCGCACCTTCTTCTTATGGTCTTTGATTTCTCTGTGTCGAAACTGGTAGGGACGAGTCAATTACACCATTACGCCTCCATGGACACCTATCCATTTGCATTCTCTGCCCACCCTTCTGTTCTTTTCTGTGCTATTTCCCGTCTTTTGTACCACTAGCCTCTTCATTGAGTTGTTGTTGGGGAGTAGAGAGGAAGGCGAGCAAGCCCAACCCAACACACCGACATGCCTCTCGTTAACATGGACTGTTTCTTCTCGTGGTAACAGTGCGCTCAGCATTATATATCCTACTGTCTGCTAGCGTAGGACAAACTCATTTGAATGCCTTTTCGTAATACGAAGCACGGCATTACACAGTACAGCAGAGGACAGATTGGAAACTGGGATGCTGGCAAGCGACAAGGTGGCTGGGCACTTCCACCAGCAGCTTTGACTTGGTAAATCGAAACGACACGATGTGGCAGTGGTAGCAAATCTTCTGGGTATGCAATACACAATACATCAAATATTATGTGCGTGTCTCATGGTTTTAGATAGAGGGCAGGTGCTCCTTCCTTGTGGGTTCTCGTACAAAAATTATATGTGCTGTTGCCCTCTTTGTATCACTTTAGAGAGCTATGCCGGGGAGACAAAGCATCGTATCAACCGCGTTAGTACAAAAGAGACTTAAATGAAATAAATAACACTGTACGGCTTGTGTGGGCCGGGAATGCGGGAAACGGAGAAGGATTAAATACTCCGTAGTTCATAATTTGACGCACTGTTATCCGTAGTCGGCCCGGCAAACACATTGAACTGCTTGCCATTCCGTGAGTTATGTCCCGTAAGAGTGGGGGATTCGCCGGGATCCTTGCTGTTGCCCCTTTGTCTTTTGGGGGCTAGTAGGGCCAGGCCGGGCCAGGTCCAAGCAATGGCGTAATGCTATTCAAACTTATGGTTTCCTGCCTAATAAGTCGACGCGGGGTGTCTGTAACATGCTCTTTGCACTCACCTCTAATTTTTACTTGCCAACCAAGTGTTAAAAACACTTATAAGTGCATTTGCCCTGCCTACATCTCGAGCCCTCCGATTGCATAGCAGCCTAGTCAGTTTTGCAGAACGACAACACCTTTCCCGTCCTCGTCACACCCACTTTGATACGCCTTCTTCGAGACACACTGTCGATTGCCGATTGTGCACCCAACCAAGCGACATGGCCCGGCCACCAGTCTCGCCACCAGATGTGCCCCCAGCCGGCCACCCAGGTGCCTTGAGCTCTGATTCGCCAAACTGTGCACCTGCTCCGACCACGGCTTTGATGACCACGGACTCGGGGCCCTCATGCTCGGATGCCGTTCGGCGGGGAACCCGCAACTCTTGCCATCGCAGCGCTTCCGTTGTCCCAGCTAACCTCAACCCGTCCTCTGATCTTTCCGGCATTGATGTTTCGCAAATACACGTTGATACTGATTCCTCGGATTCCGATTATCGAGCCTCACGGAAACCTCCAACGGGACGCAGTCACTCTCGTTCGCTGAGCAATCCGTTCCCTTCATTGTTCTCTCCGAAGAAGAAGAAGAGTGCCTTCAACAACCCGTCGCTCGTATCTGGCGACCCGGCATCTGGCGTTACGGATGTGCTGGCTTTGGCGGCCAAGCAGGGTGGCCAACTCGCTGGGAATAGTTCCAAGGCTCCTTTTGTTACCCGAAGAAACAACAAGTCCAGCTATTCAGATGGGCCCTGCATCACATGTGGATCACACATGCGATGGGCCCATGGGGCGGAGGCATACCGGTGCGGGATTTGCTTGACCGTGAACGATCTTTTACCCATTGAAAAGACGACGGGTGCTCCAAATCCGGCCCACGTTCAGCCACACGTCACAGCTTCTGGTCCTATCTCCGTTGTGAATACGGAGCACATTGTTATAGAGTGTATCCGGAACTATCTCAAAGCTGTTTTACCCGTTGTGGCCGGCGACACGGATTCACTACACCTGCAAACCCCACCTGCCAAACAGACCAAGCAGGTTGAGATTGAGTCAAAAAGAATCTTCCAGACCCTAGAAGATTATGTTATTGGGCACATTCTCTCACCCGACAGTATGGATGGTTCTTTTTTACCTACGAAGGACCACCTGCAGTTTCAAGAAACACCGGACCTTGTCTCTAGTCGCCAATTAAGGGCGGCCCAAGAAAAACCATATAAAGCTACAGAGTGCTCTTCCGCATACAAGGATAGCAGCAGTGTTGTTTACCCTGTCATCAGCCCCAAATCCAGCTTATGGAGAGCAAATATTCATGGTCATATGCAATCGACAAGGCGCACTTTTCGGCACACAGACGACGAGACAAAAGAGCACGTGTCAACGAGCACAAACAAGTTACTCGAGATTGACTTGGACATGGTTGATCAATGGTATGATGTTGTTATCAACGCTGGCGCACCGTGGGAGTCAGTATACAAAGGGCTCGTGGACGAGGGAAGGCTGTCTCCCCAGTCTTCAGTTTTGCTCCACGAGATAGAATGTTGCATACTGAGGGGCCAAGAGCATGCCCAGCGTGTCTTGCTCAAAGCCACAGAAACAGTTCTGAAACGACCGGGACGCCGCATAGCTGACACAGGAGACTTCCGTTTTCTTATCATCGCACTTGCAAACCCTCTTTTGCATGCACAATGCACCCTTTTCACAGGTATTTTGCAGGATGACGGTGGTAACCATCGGGGGCAGGGGAGAAAGGTCACGCCTGCTTGGGGAACTGGGCCTGCGTCAGGACAACACTCAGTCATCATCAAACGACTTCTTGGCCTGCTGTCTAACTCGCCCGACAAGTGGCATGACAATGTCATCTCTTTTTTTGCCCAGTTACCTAAATCTCGGTTTCTGCAGCTGAAAGACCTTATTAGTGGATTCTTGGCCTACCGCCTTGTTCGTTACAATGAAAAGAAGGACAGGCACAATCCAGCGGAAACATCGGATTCCCTGGTACCCAAAGTTGCAGGAAATGCGACGGCTTCTTCCTTCCACGCCGCTCTACACCAAGCGTCTGGTAACACCACAAAACCCAAGAAACCATCAGATAGGAAGATGGTGCATGGCGACGACTGGCAGATAAAAGCAGCCGTACGTGTGTTGAGGCTTCTTTTTGCGGCCAATGACATGGCCAGTGGCTATCAAGCTTTTTCAGGAGTAATAGGTAAAGTCAAGAACGCCAGGAGAGCTGATTTATTTGGTCCCATGAGAAGGCCGATTGTGGCAACATCCGACTTTTACATAACTCTTCTCGATAACTGTGATCTTGTCGCAGACTTCGAGGGCTGGGAGCAACAAACTTCAAAATTTTCATTCTGCCAATACCCTTTCTTATTGAGCGTCTGGGCCAAAATCCAAATTCTCGAATATGAGGCTCGTCGTCAGATGAAAAATAAAGCTCGGGATGCTTTTTTCGACAGCATCATGACACGAAGAAATTTCGACCAGCACCTCATTTTGAACGTTCGTAGGGATTGCCTTGTCGAAGATAGTCTTAAAGGTGTGAGCGCAGCCATTGGAAGCGGCACGGACGACATCAAAAAGGGTTTGCGCATCATCTTCAATGGGGAAGAAGGCATTGATGCTGGTGGGCTACGGAAAGAATGGTTCCTTCTACTTGTGAGGGAAGTATTTAACCCTGACCACGGTACGTTGCAATACTATTCGTAGTTCTCCCCAGCCTGCAAAGCCCAGCAACCGACTCTTCATTGATTTTATGGCTGACAAAACTAGGCATGTTTGTATACGACGAAGAATCACATTATTGCTACTTCAACCCCGCTTCGTTTGAAACATCGGACCAGTTCTTTCTTGTCGGTGTCGTCTTAGGGCTGGCGATATATAATTCGACAATTCTTGACGTAGCTCTGCCCCCGTTTGCCTTCCGGAAGCTTCTATTTGCAGCACCGGCAATAACAAGCGGCGTTCTTACGCCCCCTACAAGGCCGGCCATGAGCTACACACTTACAGATCTTGCAGAATTTCGGCCGCGTCTCGCCAAGGGTCTGCGACAATTACTTGACTATGGCGGTGATGTCGAGTCTACTTTTGGCCTTGAATTCACCATCGCCGTGGAGAAGTTTGGCCAAACCGACATTATCCCGCTTTGTCCAGGAGGCGAATCTCGGGCAGTGAACAATGTCAACAGGGAGGAATATGTTGACTTGTATGTCCATTACCTACTCGACACCTCGATTTCCAGACAATTTGAACCGTTCAAACGTGGGTTCTTTACAGTGTGCGGCTGCAACGCACTAGGGCTGTTTCGCCCTGAAGAGATTGAGCTTCTTGTCCGTGGTACAGATGAGCCTCTTGATGTTCCCGCCTTAAGGCTTGCCGCAAGCTACGAAAACTGGCCTTCTATAAACCCAGCCGATACAGAAGCAACGGTCAAGTGGTTTTGGGAAATCTTTCAAGAGGCATCTCAACATGACCAGCGAAAGCTTTTGATTTTTATCACAGGAAGCGATCGTATCCCAGTGACCGGGCCGGCGTCGTTATCAATTCGAATACTCTGCCTTGGCGATGATACCGGCCGGTTCCCCACGGCCAGGACGTGTTTCAACATACTCACATTGTATCGATATAAGTCCAAACGGGCCATGAAGGAGAAGCTCTGGGGTGCAGTATATGAAAGTGAGGGGTTTGGCCTGAAGTAGGCTTGATTTTGTATTGCAGGCACATTGCCATCGGCTTGGCAACGCCTTTCAACGTCTTTGTCAAGCTGGTTCTCTGGTGTGAAACAAGTGTAGCTTAAGCTATGCAAATGCTCATTCATGATAAAAAAAAATTAATGTATATATACTTGTATATGCATAATTCATTCCATATTTTCAAATACACACTTCGTCATGTCTATCGTACAGAGCGAGGCCAAACCACATCACAATGCATCCCTCAGGGCTGCTGCCTCGCTTCTCGCTTTGGCCATAATCGCTTCCTCTTCACGCTTTTCAGCCAAATGTCTGGCCATCGACTCGCGATCCGTCTTGGCACGCTCCATGCGCTCCCTGACCTCACGCATTTCAGCCTCGTCTTGGGGAGTTGGTAAAACTGGCACAGCGCCTGTTTTTTCCAAGAGAAGCTCGAGGATGGCGTCAGAGCGAAGTCCCTTCATATCGATCTTGACCGCGGTCTCTAGTGATGTAGGCTCGGGGGCGTTTGACGAGCCGAGGAAAGAGGAAGCCGGCTGTGTTGTCGGATTCACGGGAGACGAGATATCCGACGTGGCCATTTGGTTTTGCAGCAGGTAGATGGTCATGATTGCTGGGCCGGCCGTGTCTGGTGTCCGGTTGACAATCATTGGGATGGCCGGGTTCCAGTACTTCAGACGGGGAAGGCAAGTCTTCCAGAATTTACTAGATGTTGAAGTTTTGTCAAATTAGCACAGGATCAATCGCCGCGAGGCTACCAGTTAATAATTCCGTTTCCAGAAACTCACCGAGGGCCGTATTGCCCATCGTTCCACCGCTTTGCGAATTCCATGTGTATTCTCGTGACCTGGCTAGGGAGTACGGCCGCGCCGGGGCCATTGCGAACTTCCAGGAGCTGTCGATTGGGTCAGTGGATGCCTGTGCAGTATCGAAAGGTCCAAGCCGTATGTAAGTAGATTACCTGCTATTAGTGCGTAGGCAGAAAGCCACAGGTCAGCATGGATGTCTCCTGGGAAATACGAAAGAAAACATAAGAGGGCACTCGGTAATCGAGTGGCTTACAGCTTTCAGCTTGTTCATACGACGGGCGAGAGAAACCATCGTGAGAGGCCGGTCAGAGAACGGTAGCAGGTGGTGTGGAGGTAAGGAGGTAATTTACGCCCAGTTTCTCCGTTGAGAAATGAGGTGCAATGGCAGTGAGCACAAGCCAGTTAGCTTGGGGTGTTTGAGAGGCCGGTTTCGAGGTCTTTCGACTTTGGTTTGGGCTTTTTGTGTGAGGGCGCAAGGTTCGTGGAACTCTCAATGGAGAAGATGCGACTGAACCACACAGAATCTCCATCATACCGAGCACTTTCCCAACCCAACAGCTTTTTTCTGTTTTTGCATGGGGCCTTGTCTTTAGTACAAGTATTATGGGGCATCACGTGCTTATCTTATCTTGATAAGCGTTATCTTAAAAAAATACAGCACCTCGCTCAGTACGTCAAGACTATCCTCCTCCTTATTCTCTAATAACTAGCGTGCATATTCAGTCGTGTCTTCATATCACCTTTTCTTCCTATTCGGACAAGTCGAATTTGGGCTGTTGCGAAACCATTTCAGCATTCGTCCAATTCCAATTTACTACGGCTTATAGAATGCCTTCGGCCCGGGGGCTTTCACGGTCCTGGTTGAAGACGACTTTCTCCTTGGACAACAGGACAATCAGCACTATACCAGGTCTCCCACCTGCTTTCCTTTGTCCGGTAGCTCAACGAACCTCATTCAAAGCGCTGCCAACACAGCCCACGCCGCACCGCGAACGGCGACTACGAGCCCTAAACGGACGCCGATACTTTTCTGGGGCGGCTGCCTCGTTCATTGAGACTATCCCTACCACCCACAAGGACGTCGCCGCCGATGCGGCAGATCGTGGTATATCTCTAGCCGGTGCGCTGGAAAAGCTGCCCACGCAATGCCCGGGGTGCGGAGCCTTCTCTCAAACAACGAATGCCGAGCTTCCAGGCTTCTTTGACCTTGGGCGACAGTCGACAAAGGAGTATCTTGGACTTGGTAAGAAGCAGCCGCGTGTGCGCAAGGAGGACAAAATTGTCGAAGAAGCCCTTCGACGCGTGGAGCTGGAGAACGGATGTCACGATATTTCGTTAGCTGGCCTCTTGCCAGAAAGGGAGGGAATCGCTTTGGATGACACTGAAAATGGTATAGATTTTCCCCTCCATGTTTCGCGGATGCCAGTGGCACACAATGCGACAGTGCCTAGAGAACATTGCTAACCGTTGCGTATTGTTATCTTCTACGTCTCCCAGTGACAGTTACTGTTTCAACAAGGGAAAATGACATTCTCTGTGTCCGCTGTCATGACCTCATCCACCACAGCTCGGGCAGCCCGATCTACCACCCAGATATTGACGACATCCGCGAGACGATCGACGAATCGCCCTACAAATACAACCACGTGTACCACGTCGTCGACGCCGCAGACTTTCCAATGTCACTCCTTCCACAAATCAACCGCCTCCTCCATGCGACACCGCTCCGTTCGCGCAACCGCCGCTCTCAGCCCCACAAATTTTATGGTGGCAGACTCACAGAACTCAGTTTTGTCATTACTCGAGCAGACCTGCTTGCACCCCGGCGAGAACAAGTGGACAAGTTGATGCCATGGATCCGTGACACCCTCCGGGATGCACTCGGTCGAAGTGGCCGCAACGTGCGCCTAGGAAACATCCACTGCGTCAGTGCCCGGCGCAACTGGTGGACAAAAGAACTTAGGGAGGATATATGGAAGCGCGGCGGTGCTACTTGGCTTGTTGGCAAAGCAAACGTTGGCAAAAGCTACCTGGTGCACCATGTGTTCCCCAAGGGCCGAATGGACCACACCGGTGGCAAGGAACCCATGCTTACTGTGCATAAGTCAAGCACTGGCCATTATGGTGTGCATCAAGACTACGATCGCAGGGATGGGCTTTACGACGCACGCGGGGACACAGCCCGGGCAAGCAATCTGGATGAAACAGCATTGCTCCCGCCTCGGCCGCAGGAAACAAATTACCCGCAGATGCCTGTGGTCTCTGCACTGCCCGGCACAACGGCATCGCCCATTCGCATTCCCTTTGGAAACGGCAAGGGCGAGCTGATCGACCTTCCCGGCCTGGACCGAACAGCTCTTGTCAACTATGTGGAAGAGCGCCATAGGGGTTCGCTTGTCATGAAATCTCACGTCAAGCCAGAGCAGATTGTGCTCAAGGGCCCGTTTCAATCGCTGTTGCTTGGCGGGTTTATTCGCATCACGCCACGGACGCCCAACCTTGTGTTTCTGACGTACAATTTCACACCGTTAAACGCACACAGGACGATGACTGAAAAGGCCATCCCTATCCAGACACAGACAAGCACTCTGCGCGTAGAGAACATTGCCATTCCCGGTACAGGAGAAAAGATCGCTCTGGCCGGTTCGTTTGCGCTAAAGTACGATGTCACCAAGGTTCGTGCTGGCCCGATCACGCGCAAAGACGGCATTGATATTCCTGTCGACCGCCTTCCGTATCGAGTTGTGGCCCTCGATATCTTGATTGAAGGCTGTGGGTGGGTCGAAATTGTCGCCCAGGTGCGTGCCAAGGACCTGGTCAAGCCAACAAGGCCGGAGGGGCTCAAACAGGCAGCCAAACCACCATCAAGGGCCATCGACTCTTCCGGCCTTCTCCAGACGCTTGATCTGACTGAACCAGAAGAAACAGACCTTAGTGACGCCGAGAATGCCCAGAGATCCTTTGGCCGTGGGGAAGATGACTCGACTGACAACACCACCCCATGGCCTGTCATTGATGTGTATAGCCCTGCAGGCAAGTTTATTGGGTCGCGGCGGCCGCTGAATGCGTGGATCCTAGCCCAGCCAAAGTCATCAGTGAAAAAAAAACGGTCTGCCGCTCGGCCAAGGAGGAGTCTCAAAGGTGCCAAGAAACGGGCGAAGGCCGAATTGCGTGCGGCTGGTGAAAACCGGGCCGGGCTGTCGTCTCAATAGTGGCTGGCGTGCCAGGGGAGAAGAAAAAGAAAAGAAGTAAAGAAGAATGCATCTCAGCTCGTTTTGTTTCACCGTGTATGAGGCGTGTCATTGATGATATACTCCTGTCGTCTCGTCTCATAAGCATATTTTTCACGTTGACTTGCTTCCCCAGGAAGTATTATTATAATATTCGTGACTCGTATATTTATATTCATGTATTATTATTGTTATTGTTTTCAATTTGTGTCATATTAAGGCGATAGAGTCAACAGCCAAGAATAAGAAAATAACGGGAGTGGGCAGGGGTGTTTCCCGTCCTCTAAATCAAGTTCAGTATACTCCGTATTTCAAGAACAATTAAGCTTTACATGCAAACACGTCTTAGTAATACTGTGTACTAGTAATCTTTTTCACAAGGCTGATATTGACTAATGACGTACTGTTGCAAGCGTCGCTAACTGGGGAGGGGTGATGGTGGCAACACTTCAGTGGCGCGCCAAATAATACTTATTATTACCTACTACCACAGTACAGCATGTTGAACACGCCCAAACGGGCCCAAAAATATTCTGATCGCATTTACCTAATACTCGCTGAAACAAATCACCACCGCAACTACAGGGCAAATAACACACACACACACACATACGCACACACATATAGATATATTGTCACCATCCAAACCGTGCCCGGCGAGACCCAACGAAGCCCGCAATCACCAAGACTCCTGTTTCCTAGCCATGGATTCAATACCGTCTGGGCGATTCTTATCCCAAGATCCGCAGCCCTCTACATCGGGTAGCCAAACATCGACGATTGCTGGTCCATCTTCCGCCCTGGCCACGTCGTCCGATGCCGATGGCGCACAGCCGGCGACCATCCTGCGGCTGCGGGGAACCGGCACACGGGATAGTCGGAATGTGCAGTGGGCTGAAGGCGTTGTCGACAACGAAGGGTTGGATCGGAAGAAGTCAAAAGGTAAAGCACTAAGTGTTTTGCGAAATACTTGCTACATTTTTTTTTTCTTTTTCTTTTTTCCGTATATTTGTTTCCTGTCCCTTTCCCATTCCCATTCCCTTTCTTTTCTGTTTTTCTTTTCCGTTTCTGCTCCCGCTTTTTCCCTCTTCCTCTCTCTTCCCGTCCCTTCTTGTCTCGCTCTCTACTAACATCCATGGCAAAGTTTGCTGCATTTACCACCGACCTCGCGCTGTTGATGAGTCCAGCGACGAGTCGTCATCCTCCGACTCCGACTCCGACTCGAGCTCGTCGTCAGACGAAGACTCGGATGACGGCTTGGCTGCTCGTGGCGACGCTGATCAGGCGTTTCGTGGTTGGCCCGGCGCCAACAGAAGGCGGCCGGCACAGCACCAGCATACGCCCGATTGCCCCGAGCACCAGCATGGTGGTCACGACGACAGCAGCGCCGACGAAAGGCATGAGAACGGGGATCGCCAGCGTGGTGGCAAAGGCAAAGGAAAGGGCAAGGGCAAGGCACGACGCAGGCCGAGCCCCAACGCATACGAGAAAATACCACGGAACGGCAGGCCACCTGCGCCAGGCGTGTAGGGTGGCACCCTGTGGTTCAGTGTAGTCGGGCTGCGCAATAATGTCTAGTTGGACCATGGGCGTTTTTGCGTGATTTTTATTTATCTATACTTCTTTTTTCTCTTTTCTCTACTTTTCTCTACGTTTCTTGTTTGGATTGGGCAATTTTCAAGGCTATGGAGTATGTGAATCTGCACAGCGATTTCTCTCTTTTCTCAATAGAACGACAGCCGATCTTCGTATATTTCATATCTACCAGCTGTTTATCGTAAATTTGTCGTACTTTGTGCCATACATGTACGGGAGGCTATTCGGTTGTTGCCTTGTGATAGACCACCGCCCACTTTCAAAGGACCTTGGCACCGCCGCACATTGTCATGTCAAACCAGCTTGTTACATGAAACTGAACGTTGGCCGTGGTCCCAATATGCGCTAGGGCCTGTTGCTATGGATGAAGCATATATTCTTCATATGAAATCGTTGCCAGGCGCCGGTGGGCCAAGCATGCTCGCAACTTGTTTCCGGATCAGATTCCTAGACCCGCGCTGTTCTGGCCGTGGCACACCCTGTATGGCTCTCGGCTCTTTCATCAAAGACGGGTCTAACTTTGACGGCACCCTAGTCGTCACCGCCCGATACTCTCCAGGAAACTTGGCGCTTGGTACTGGTACGGATGCTGTCCGCCAGATATGGTCTGACGTGTCGCCTAGATATGCAGGAATGCGGGCTGCTTGCTTAGAGCTAGACGTGAGGCCAGAGGATATGCCGTGAGAGGCCTTGATGGTGGATAGCCGTGAGAGGCCACTGAACCCGCCTAGAACTGGCCGACCGCGTGCCTTTTTGGCAAGTATGATCTCGTCAAACAATCTCGTGGACGAATGTCCGGGGGGGTGTCTTTCTCGCTCGTAGATAAATTCGTTGAATGCTGTACAATGTCAGCAGTGCACAAGTATGTTATGCCTAAGCTAGAGGCCGCGATATAACGAATTTCAAGATTCATTTTTGAGAATGGCGCATGGACTAACCTTGTGTATTTCTCAGCATGGATACGTATTCTTGCTGATCATAGGGCAGGCTCTTAATAAAACCGTCAATGTCGAAAGCAAATACTTGGCCATTTGATTTTTGTTCCTTGGTCGGACGAACGAGGTGTTTGCGGTATGTGTAGAATAGGCTTGCAAGGCAGCGCACAAAGGCGGCCCGGACCTTATCAGCGCTGAATGCTTCGGGACATACCAATGAAGCAAACCCAAGACATCTGTTGTGTGCAAGGCATTTACATCCGGCGCATCGATAAAGCCCGTCGCCATCAGAACGTTCTTCGCAGATGCCACACGTCCCCGATGCATCTTCCCGGCTCCAAGTAAAGCAGTGGCCCTCCACCCACATCGTAGTGTCTGTATTGCTCACGGGCTGGACAATCATGTTTGGCATCACAGTCGATGCAGCCAGAGTGGATTGTGCATATGTCGAGGGGGCATATCCTCCATATGATGACTGGGAATCCACTGACACAGCAGACACAGACATGCTCTGTGTGTGGCTGTGACCGTTAAGATATTGGAGGCTGGGCCTGTGCAAAGGATGGCTGCGATCTGCCACGCCGAATGAAGAGCTTCGCCGGGACTTTTCGTCGAAATGACCAGATCTCTTTTCACGTAGAGTTTGCGTGACGGCGAAGCCCGAGTCACTCCGCGAAACGGGTGTTGACGGTGTCAGAGGAAAGTGTGTAGAGATGGGAGAAAGCGATGCAGGCGGACTGGTTTTGCTCGATCTTGCCGTGTGTGGACGGTCGGCGCGGGCAAACTCATTCCGGAGCTGGACAAAGGCGTTGAAGATAGGCACCCGCACAGCAGCCGGTGTATCTGGCTCCCCAAAACTGGTCGAGTTCTGGGCCACCCACTTGCCTAGGGTTGCGGGCGGTGCTATGGGGTTCAGAAGTGACTCATTTTCTGCAGAAAACGAATCATAAGGGAATGTTTCCATTGCATATGGTGGTGGCCCAGGAGGTACGCCGTACCGTAGCCTGTGTGGGGCGGCCATTTGTAACAGGGACAGTAGTTTGCGGCGGTGCTGGCGTGGCATGTGTGCGGGCGGAGATGTAGACTCGATGGTGTCCTTGTCAAGGTCGACGAGGACGAAGTCATCTTCGGGAAGGTCGATGTTCTCATACCGCCTTTCTATGCCAACAATGTAGGGGCATGGGGCATCGAGGACCGACAGGAGACGGGCTGGGAGCAACGGAATAAATATGCTTGCCCACTTCAGCGGGTATAGAAGATTCGCAATGCCGTGGCATGCGAGGTAAAGCATGGCTGAGTGAGACGAGAGAAATATGATGCGCGACTCAACCATGACATACTCGAACAGAGTGATGATGTTCTCTAGTGACAAGCAGCGGAAAAGCGCAAAGAGATCCACATTCCGACTGCCAGGGAGCTCGTTGGCCGCCTCTTTTCGTGCGTAAAGACGAAGTTCGCGCACGCCCAGCTCGACCTGCGTTTTGGAGCTCAGTGGACTAAATGCCTCTGTACACAGGTTTACAACGTACCGCTCGAGAGGCTGCCACCGGCCAACCTTTGGGGAACTGGGAGGGATGCGCAAAACTGCCCCATCCGTCATGGGAACAATGACCGCCCTCAACCACTCCTTCCAGAACGCCATGCGCGTGGGATCGCGTCCCAGGATGCCATATGCCCTCGGTACCCAAAGCCCCGTCTCGCCCGATGTCAAACCATCAATTTTCGAAGCAGCACCGTGTCGAAGCGGGCGGAGCATTTCGGCCATAAGACTAATCTTTTCTTCAACAGTGCTAATCTGATCGTCCAGAACTTCTCGAGCAGGGGAGCCCGACGGCACTCCTGGCAGTTTGGCCAGCAATTGAGATAGATTTGCTCTCTCTGCGGCAAGGCGCATGCCCAAACTGGCGGCCAGTTCCCGCTCCTCATCGGACATGTGGCTTTGGCGCCACTGTTCACATCGTTTCTCGACCTCCTCGGCAGTATCCGCTTTAAGGACGGTCCAAATTGTAATGCAGATACCGTAAACCTTGGAATTGTCGTCGGATGTCATCGTGAAACCGTGCCATGTAGAACGAGGACGGTCGTCGGAAGAAACAATTTGGATATCATTCGGAAAGGCAAACATGGGCACATAGTCCGGGAATTTGCCTCTCCGTGTGATTTCCTCAGTGGCACTTCGTGGAGGATACCGGTCAAGAAGAACAGGTTCGAAGTGTCGTTTTAAAGGGTGCATATCAGGGTCGGAGTTCAAAGGCTCAGGGGGCGGGATGACGGAGTTGTAGTTGCTTAGCCGTTTGCTGGTACGTACCGAAGCTAGTATGGTGGAGAGAAAATGGGTCAGTGACATGAAATACGTCTCGGGGGGGAACAGAAATCAAAAGGGCAGTGGTGCTGCTCCAATCTTGAGTATCTGCATACCTGTTCGTGCCGTGTTGTGCGGCTTGCGCACGCTGTTCATGTCCCGGAAGCTCAGTTTTCGGCGGATGCTGCCCTTGATACCCCGCAGCGGGCTTCGGCGGCCACTGGGCTCGTTGTCGTCGGCCTTGATCTTTTCGGCGCGTGGACTGATCATGGGCGGCCGTGTGTGCAGCTTTGCTCCGGCGCTGAAACTGAGATCTTCGAGGAAGTTCTCGCGTTCCACGGCAAACTTGACGAGCATCTGGTCAAAATCGAAGTCAGCCCGGCTGGAAGCTCCGCCGGGGCCGGTACTGCTAGCAGCAGCGCCATTTGCGGTGTTCTCAGGTGTAGCCGTCGCGGCGCTCGAAGAGCTGGCTGAGCTTGTAGTCTGCTGCAGGGGTTGCAAAGGCGCCTTGATGGTTGTGCTGCTGCGATTGCTCCGAGTACTGTCGTCAAAGTCGTCAAGGGTATGTGTTGAGAAGCGGTTTTCTAAGGAGAGTTTGGAGAGGCGGTTTGTAGAGCTCTGGCGTGAGTGGCGGGTGGTGGACCGGAACGTGGCCGGACTGCGAGGGCCCTCGGCCGGCTCAGGCTCGCCATGTTCGTCAATGGTTTCCTCAACCTGCTGAGGAGGCTGTGGCGAGAGCGGGGGATCCTGATAAGAGATGGATTCGACACCCGCAATCCAGAAATAGTCCGCCAGGGGAGTAGACGCGGACGAATCCATGGCAGCATACGAGTTATATCAAATCACGGCCTAACTGGTACAGGGCGGGCGGGGAGGATGGGGTGGCAACGGGGAACCGACGAGCAGCGGGTGAGAAGGTCAGAAGATCGGAGCGTCGTATATCGGTGTGGAACGGAGCGTGCCTGGCAGGGGCCGCGATATCACTAGACGCGGTCGGTCGCTTTCAAGGCCTCGGGCCTCACGATTGCAACATTGGAGTGGATGGGGAGTGGTGATCACCGTTGCAGAAAATTTGAGACCCAGGTGAAAGGAGGTCAAGGCGCACAGAGAGGATGGTTAAAAAAAAAAAAAAAAGGCAAAGTGGCACGCACAGGAACGCACATGCACCGAGACTGGCCCCTGGAAAAGGAATTGGGATTGGGAGGGGTGGCTAAAAACAAAAGACACAGTGATTCTTGACATGGGGAGGTGGTGGGGAGGGCGGGAGGAAGCACGGGCGTCAAGAGCACGAATTGGAAGAAGGGATGTAAAAGAGAGAGCAAAGGGAAGAAAGACCTGAAAGAAGCCCCCCCGAGGAGTAATACTGTGCAAGGCCTGGACTTGTTGTATTACTGAATGAACAGGCAGGATTTATGGCGCTGTGTATCAGAAGAATACGACGACTCTGGGGCATCAACGGGCACCGAGAGCACTAAAAAAGGGAGAATGCCCCATAATAATAGCACAAGCTAGGGAACAACGAGTTAGCTGGTTTGACTAGGCGAGGCAAGGCCAAGATCAGGATTGTGAAAGAGCCAGCGATTTCCGATGAAGAAAGCGCCAGAGCGAGGTGGTCGAAGTGGGGGTGAATGCTGTAGTTGCATAAAGTAGTATTACTCCGTAGATGATAGAGTTGCGTTCTGTACGTACTCCGTCCTCCGTACTTGCCATGAGGAAACGAAGCTAACAGTGTACACGATTAAGACGATTCAGGGGCCAGAGGGCTGTGGGTGACAGGCACAAGTAATACGCAGCTGGGGACGATACATACCTGGACTACAGCGACGTTGGCACAGTGAGAATTGGTGGTTGCACGACGAGTTACGGAGTACTCCGTACGGAGCCAGAAGTTTCTATATGTTGAGCCAGAACACAATTGATACGATCAACCAAAATTTATTGTGCAAATGGGCATTTTACCCAGTACATAGGCATCGGGTAAGCACGGTAGGTAATGTCCAACAGATTGCAATGGGCGCGCCGTCCGACGACCCTAGACATTACGGCCTCGCTTGCATCTTCAGTCAATATCAAAGAGCTATTCTCGGCCGAGATTTACATGAAAAAGAGCATGGAAGACCAGAGACCTCCAACCGCTTTGTCGTTGTCGAGGGCGGGAACAACGGACTTAGTAATAACAGTGCCTTGCCATTGCGCTCCGGTCCAACACGCCAGCCCCGGTCAAGACATCGTCGTGCCACATTTCCAAAACTGTCTCTCGATGCACGTCTTACCGCTTCGTCCGTCCAAGTGCACGTGTTGGTGGGCGCGTCCTATTTGTATTGTTGGTGTGTGAACGCGACTTATAAGTACGGCACAAGGGCGGCATTATCGTCACACAGGGAGACGTAACCCCTGTCATTTTGGCATTTACTTCCCGGTTACCGGTTCTATCTTCATGAGGCTCGGTCGGGACATTCCTCGTCGCATGTTCATTACTCCCCTGCGCCCAATGGGTGAAGAGCTAAAGACGTTGCTTTGTACCGGCGTATGTAATTACGTTGTACGACTTGAGGGCTTGTACGGGCGTGTATGATCTCGGGACGAAGACGAGGAACCCCTGCTGTGTCTTCTCCCTCTTCTCCTTCTTTTTTCTCTTGTTTTCTTTTTCTTTTCCTCTCTTATTTGTGCGTCCCTCCCTTTCCCCTCATCTTTAGATGAAGGACGGCAAAACATCGAATTTATCTCCATACTTCTCGGTAAGTACGACGTACGTAGTATATTGCTTATAATATAGAAATAGGATGGAAATATATGTAAGAACGGGAAGCGGCAATTTGGTGTACATTAGTGTGCATATTTTAAGCCCCGTGGCATCCACCCGAGGAGGTGGACGTCTGTCTGTGGGAGCTATTTTATGACCAACTAAATGAGATACAAAGGGCGCTATTTTAACAGAGAGGGACAAGCCACGCCTGATGGTGATGAAGCAGAGAACAGTATAATGACTGCATCAATCGAATATGGGCACCATGACAGAGTCGGTGTCTTGTCTTGCCGAGCAGGCTGTCTAAAATACCGAGCTCATCGAACGGTTCGTGCTCCCAGCTTCCCTGTAGACAGATACCCACGGCTGCCCATCTCGCCTCGCCACCCAATCCCGAGCACGCCAAATGCAAGGCGTCCGTTGCTTTCCTCTTGTAGTCCAGGCCACATTTCCTGTACCAGGAAACTAACTTGCTCTATCTCGCCCGGGTGCAGGACGGGCCGTCTGCTGCCATAACCGGTCGCAGATGAAGGCGTAGGTGGATTGCTGTCATCGCTCCAGTTATTACAGTCCTCATAGGTGAGTGACGGTTCTAGCTGCAGCGCCACCTGGTCCAATTGCAGGACATCCCCTCCGCAGTTCTCCAGCTGTGCCTCCAATATCCACCGCCGGAGCGGCTTCTCTAGGCTGCTTGCACCTTTGCTGGATGTGTCGCTCCGTCGTGCTGATGCCGGTGCTAAATATGGCCCGGCTTTTGTTCGCACGATAAGAGACGGCTGGCAAATGAACTGATACAGTTTTCGAAACGTCCGCGTGCGCCCGCTCGTTTCCGTAGCCTCATAGTAGCTCACTGTCACAGCTAGTACGTGATTGCCCTCCTCTTTAAGGTCGAAGCGAACCACTTTCTGTAGTGTTTGTCCCCATCCGAGATCCACGCCGACGTTGCTGTTGTTGGCCGCGTCTGGCATGGTGCTTGGGTCATCGCTTTCATCGGGAGCCAGGTCTAGTTTCACAACCCCGGCTGTTGAAGGTGTCTTCATCTCAGCTTCGATACGCACATCGCGTATTGTCCTGTTTGGAATGTCGTCGACATCTGCGCCGGGGCCACGGACAGTATCGAGGTTGACACACAAGGTGCACGCAAACGACTCGCCAACGTATGCCGACCCGAATGACGGTGGGAGGTTCAAGATGGGGCTCAGCAAAAATGGGTCTGAACTGGTGCCGGAAGGGAGACTGTCCGATGGAGATCCCCGAAAGGCCAACGATGCTGGTGCTGTGAGGGGCGGTATGCTTGACGACAACGGCGTGGCAATAGGATACTGCGATACAAGGGCTGGACGCGACAGCCTAATAACGCAATGTATTAGAATATATTGCAGCCAGATAATGTGTTTTCTTTGAGTGATTCACTTATTGACTTGCAACTTGCCTTAGGACCTTGAGTGAGATTGGATGTGGTTCTTTGACGACATCTTGCGATGGGTATCTTTGATGGGTCATTGTGGTGACTGTGTGAAAACGTCGTCGATTAGTCTTAAGAGTACTGCAATTCACTTGTTGTTTGCAGACATTTGTCCAGGAAAAGTAATTGCAATATCGTAGGCACATCTGGGAGGCTGGTAAGATGAGGAAGGCATTACGCATCATAGGCTGAAAGCCTTATGTAATTAATGGAGCTAATTTTTGGAATCGTCTATTTGCATATCAAACAACAACAGCGTCTAATGTCGATACTCGAGTTAACAACAACAACGCCAATACCAGCCAAAGCTCGATTGATACTTCATGTTATAAATTTGCCTAGCATATTTTATAATCACATTTCCAAGCAGATACCGCCGGTATGCAGAACGGACAATATAGGTGACGTGAGAACCATATACAGACTTATCAACGCCCTTTTAAATACCGGTGGGGGGCGCGGCCTTTCAACGAGTAAAAGTCGGAAATTAGATCTTGACAGATACCGACTCAGAGCCAACTTCAACTACGTACCGAACCGTAACTTCCAGCTACTTCCGGAGGTGCGTCACTTGGCGGTGGAGGTGGAGGTGGAGCATCGCTTGGTGGTGGAGGCGGCGGGGGCGGAGGTGAGGCACCGGATGCCTGGGCGACGCCTGGTGGCGGAGCCGCGTTGGCTTGCTGCTGCTGCGCTTGCTGTGCTGCGGCGTAGTATTGTTGGTAATACTGAACATAGCTGTGACGGAGAAAATACGTTAGCAATGCAAGAACCGTGAAGGGGCCAGATGGCTACGTCGAGCAGTGGATGAATTCACCACTGGTAGAAAGGGAGGAGCACTCACGCTGCATAGCCGCCGTACGGCGCATATGGATCATTAGCCCCGTAGTACTGTGCGTATTGCGCAGCATAGTCCGCATCTGCAGCTGAATTGACAGCATCGGGCGTACCAGATGGCGCTACAGTCGGCGTCGACGGTGTGGCCGTAGGGGCTGGGCTGCGGTTTGCATTCCCGCTACCGTTTCCTGCACCGGAGTTTGGAGAGTTGTATCCACTAGGATCGTTGCCGTCCCGGTCGTGACCACCGTAGCTACCATGGCCTCCGTGTCCCCCGTGTCCTCCATATCCGTTGTAGCCTCCACGGCCACCGCGGCCAACGTATCCTCCGCGACCTCCTCCGTGGCCCTGGTGATGACTGTGGTTTCCGTTTCCATGGCGGTCGCCGTAGCCACCCTGGCCGCCATATGGCCGCTGGGGCCGGCTCTTGAAAGACTCATACTGGTCCTTTACATTTTCTAACAGGTCCTCGCAAAGTTCCTTGGCCTTCTCAACCATCTCAGGGTCGGGACCCCTGTAAGATGTTAGCGACCAATGGACGATTCTGTGTATCATTGCTGAAGCGAAGCATGATGGATATCGCTTGCATACTTACGTGACATGCAGGTACATGGGCTCGTCACTTTCTCGGCCCGTTGAGGATTCGATGAAGCCAGAGCCTCGTCCCTTGATTTGGACCCGACAACCGGTCTCTTGCTGGATGTGCTTCACATATGCGCCGCCATGGCCGACAACCTGCGCGCGCAAATTGAAGCCGGGAATCGGCTCAAGATTAACAGGTATCTGTTTATCTGGCCATTTTCTCTTTAGGTCCACGTGTCAGTACAAATGGTCTTCGGCAAAGACTCTCATGTGGTGAGTTTTTATTTTTCCTACCCGGCCGAACTCGTCTCGTTCAACAGGCGGTTGTTCTTCGCGTTCTCGACGCCGAAATCGCCTCTCGTCAACTAAGGGCGGCAGTTCCGAGTGGAGAAGCTCGTTGACTTTGGCGATGGCTTTCTCCAGCCCTTCCTTTGTCGTGCTGGTAATATGCAAATATAATGGGGGGTTCTGTACTGGCATTAGCATTGCTTTTGGTCTCCTGGCCGAATAGCCAGTGGCTTCACATGCGTGATTTGGTTGTGGCTTACCGAGGCCGAGGCCATGCTTTTGTCGGGAAGATAGCTGCCCCTGGTTGTGACATCTGTGACATGTTAGACCCCGGGACGGCAAATAACGCCCGCTGTCGATACTGTTCAAAGAAGGCGGGCATTGGTATGTTGCGAGAAAAGCATATTAGTGGCGTACCTGCACCGGTTTCGTCTTTAATCTGTAGGAAAAGAGGGTTCGGGTCAGCAGGTGCCAAAGAGAGGACTGGGCTTGGGGAACCAAGCGTTTAGCAAAGGAGGTCGCTTCGGTTGGATGCAACTAGTTTGTCCCATAGGCTGCAGGCCGGTGGGAGCAATGCTTACCATTTTCTGTGTCGAAGCCTTTGTGACAATGTATCGGTTCCGCTCCTCGTTGACCTCGATGTCCTTGATGTAGTCACCGTCGGAGATGTAGATCTCGCCGTTGATGTTCGCGGCAGACACCGAGGCCGTGGCCTTTGCGTTTGTGACCGTGGTTGGTGTCGCTACAGAGTCGTCAATGTCGCGGCTGCTTTTCCGGGACTGAAGTTGTTCGCTGATTCTGGCTGCAATGGCCGCTGTTTCGCAAAGGTGGTTAGTAAAGCTCCAGAGCCACAGTTTTCCAGAAGCACGACATCCTCCCCACGGAGACCAAATAAGATTTTCAACGTACCGGCGGCGGCAGCAGGGTCATGGCGTTTGGGCTCTTGCTCGGAAGGGCCAACGGCCTCGCGGGATGGTAGTGTACGATCGCGTGCAGCGTCGTCTCGCCGGGTAGGTGGCGATCGTGACCGGCGGTCAAAACGGGAAACGCGCTTCGGTTCCGGTTCGGTCTGGTCGAATCGCGATCGCTTTGCACTCCGCCGTTCGCTCGAATCCATTTTGGCCTCGGGTGCTAGTGCCAACGGGTAATGGCCCACGGAGCTTGTCGTCGCAAGTTGAAAAATAAAGATAGGCGCAGCACCTTGAATCCAAAGAAGAGTTCGTTGCCCTGTGTAGTCGAGGGCGATCCAGGGGCCCGTTGCCCTTCGGTTAAGCTGTGTAATGGCTCCAAGGGGAGCTGCAGGGCGGGTGTTGGCTTGCGATTGACAGAGCTTGAGGGTGTGAGAGAGAAAAGAAAATAATTTAAAAAAAATATATAAAATAAATAATAGAAGAGAAAATAAGGTGCGACGTGAACACGACGTCTGGTGGATTGCTTCTGCTCACTGGCCTTGTTGTACGAAGATCTTTCTTTGTAAGTTTCTTGGTGGACTTTTAAGCTAGCGGTATGAGGCTGAGCGTTTTGGTGGTTGTTTAGCGAGCCAAGCCAATGAGAGCAGACAGACGAGCTGGGCGGGCGGGCACTGAAGGCTCGTGTTGAGTTTCTGTCGGCTCCCGAGGCCACTCGTGAAAATTTTGTCCCGGTTCCGATCTGCACTGTGCTCCACAGGTGTTCCAGGCGCTGGCTTCTGTCGGGTGGGGGGGGCTCCTACTGTACGGCGAATACCTTACTTGGTCTGTTAGCAGGAGGAGAGGGAAGATAACACTAAATGGCTACAATATTACTGCTCCGTTTCTTAGTCGAGCTAGGGTGCGAAGTCGGGGGGTGGGCACTATTTTTTTTGCTCTTTCTTTTGGCCCGGTCCGACATTCATTCACTATTTCGTTGCCCTCTCTCCTTCGTCTGATTCCTCTGATTTCCTTCTGACTCACATCAAGCAGGGAGGTATACTTTAAGTAGCCTCAATTGACCGCTTTTTTAAAAAAAAAAAAAATTCCACAGGACATGCCCTTTGGCGATAGGGCTTGATCCGGATTTTACACTGCCAATTGCACCATGGCCTCTCGCCGCCTCATGCTCTCGTCGCCATGGCGGGCGGTGTCCTCTTCCGGCGTCCGCCCGGCCACGGCCTTTCAGGCCACATCCGCTACCGCTACCGTCAGCATGCGACACAGCTCCAACACCAGCAGCTCCACATCCGCCATTGCCTACAAGGCCCTCCGGCGTCGCCAGGCTCCTCTCCCCGTGAGCGATGCCCCGCCGTCGTGGTCGGCCCAGGCCGCTGTCTCCAACATCCTCTATGAGACGCCGACGCCGTCGCTGGCCCCGTCTACACGACACATCCTCAACTGCCTTGTCCAGAACGAGCCCGGTGTTCTGTCCCGCGTGTCCGGAATTCTCGCCGCCCGTGGCTTCAACATTGACTCGCTCGTTGTGTGCAGCACCGAGGTCGAGGACCTGTCGCGCATGACCATTGTTCTGACCGGCCAGGACGGCGTGGTTGAGCAGGCCCGGAGGCAGCTCGAGGACCTTGTCCCTGTATGGGCTGTCCTGGACTACACCAATGCTGCTCTGGTGCAGCGCGAGCTGCTCCTGGCCAAGGTCAACATCCTTGGTCCTGAGTACTTCGAGGAGCTGTTGGCCCACCATCGTGAGATCACTGCGCCCGTCGACGCCAACGGCGAACAAGACGGCGAGGCTTTCGATGTGTCGCTTGCCGATGTCAGCGAGGACTTCCACCCCAGCCGCCTCGCCGCAAGCGAGGCCCTGCGTCACAAGCACGAACATCTGAAGAGCATCACTTACTTTACTCACCAGTTTGGTGGCAAGGTATTGGACATCAGCACTAACAGCTGTATTGTTGAAGTGTAAGCACTTTTACCCTCTCTTTTTCATGTTCTTTTCAATTTTCATCTTTTTTTACCGGCATATCATAGCTGCTTTTCTCCTCATGCATAAATACTGACGATGCATACACAGATCTGCCAAGCCATCCAGAATCGACTCCTTCCTGAAGCTTGTTGGCCCTTTCGGTATCCTGGAGTCGGCTCGTACGGGTCTTATGGCACTGCCGCGCTCGCCCCTCCACGGCCCTGATGAGGACACGCCTGTCAAGGAGGCAGATGAGGTTGTCGATGCTAGCCAGCTTCCTCCTGGTTAGGATGGTTGTGAAAGACAGGAGATTTTTCTCTATTTTGTGGACCTAATTTAAGGTTTATTCTATTTTATTTTATTTTATTTTATTTTATTTTATTTTATTTTATTTTATTTTATTTTATTTTATTTTATTTTATTTTATTTTTTGGGGGCAAAGGATGCTCGCTAAGCCATCTGGTGACCTCGTATTTGTGTACCTGTCAGTTTATATGCCCAGTTGCAAATCTCCTGCTGGCCAGATAGGTTCAATTTTTTATGCATGGGAGACATGCAGCTTCTCGACTCGGTGCACAATATGCAAACTGCATTGACAAGGTTAAACAATGTTACCCTTGTTGACAACAAAGCCCTCCAGAGCAGCTGATGTGTGTTAGCGCATTGTTGTGTTTCATAAAAGGATCGAAAGGTAACTGTGCTCACCAATGGCTGCCCAGAGCCGATTTTCTGCCTCCTGGAAAACCAATGACCGAGAGTCATAGAAAACCTCATCCGCAACCTCCTCTGGGTGACGAGGCAGGCAGTGCATAAACTTCCAGTCAGTCTTGGCTCCACCACGCTTGGCCAGATCGTTTGTGATCTGGTAGCCCTTGAAAGCCTGCAGACGGCGCTTCGTCTCTTCCTCTTGGCCCATGGACACCCACGTGTCTGTCACCAGGATATCGGCATCCTTGATAGCATCCTCCGGGACAGTCGTCTCGATCAGCTTGCTGTTGGAGCCAGAAGAGAGGATAAGAGACCGCATGCGGTCGGGGATGCCGTAGCCCTTGGGAGAAGCGACTGCAATATCAACGCCCATCTTGAAACAGCCGATAGCCAAATCAAAAAGAACGTTATTTGAGTCACCGACCCAAGCAACTTTCCGGCCCTCGAGGCCGAGGCTGCCCTCTTTTAAGTTGGATGCCGGGAAAGCCTCGTGGATTGTCAAGAAATCGGCAATCGTCTGCAGAGGATGGAAGTCGGCCGACAAGGCATTGATGACAGGGACAGAAGAGTGCTCTGCCAAGCCCGTCACATCAGAGTGCGGGCCAACACGAGCAACCATGCACGATGTCATGGAAGAGATGACCGTGGAGGTATCACGGAGTGACTCGTTGACCTGAAAAATTGCATAAAAATCAAAATTAGCAACAAAAACACAGATACCATCTCCTTATCGTGCAGCATTGCTTACACCAAGCTGGATATCGTCCTTGCCCAAGAACATTGGGTGTCCACCCATCATGGACACCGCAGATTCTGTTGAGACGCGAGTCCGTGTACTCCTTTTGCTGAACATCAGAGCGACTGCAGGGCCAGAGAGACTGGTTTTGAGATTCTCTGAGGCAGTTCCTGCTTTGAATGCCTTCTTGTGCTGGGCAGCATTTAGAACAAGGCGGGCAAACTCTTTCGGTGAGAGGTCCGCAATGGACATCAAGTGACGAGGTGTCGAATATGCCCGGGTCTGTACATGTCGAGAGGCCATCTTCGCAGCGTGGAATAGTGAGGTGCTCATGATAGTAGACTGCGCGAGGCTATGCTTGTTTTTGGTGAAAGGTTGTGTGTTCTCTCAGTCTAATTTTTTTAAACTGCCCTCTGTTGATTTGTTTCCCAGTGCTTCTTCTTCTTCTCTTTTTTCTTCTGTTACTCAAGAGAGGTCAATTGGCCAAGCGGTAAAAGTTGGTGATGTGGTAATTTGAAAGTCAAAATAAACAGGCACAAGAGACGATGTGAAATGCTTTTATAACCTCTTCATGGCTCGATTGACTCACATGGCTTGGGAAATGGGGACTGTTGTTTGGCTAGCACTGTTTAAAATCGGTGTTCACACAGTACGGCTATTGTATGGGGTCAATACACAGTTGAGATAGTATGTCCTATTCCGGAGGTGAACGAACTGCGTTCTAGGCCAGGGCAGGTCTAGGCTAGAATTCTTCTTCAGGTCCTTCTTCTTTTGCTGGGTTATATGTGAGCCACGTCAGTGCCACGTGACCCTACCAGGTCATCTGTGACGGTCTCTCCTTGTTGTTGTTTCCATTCTCCAAGTTTCCCAGTCCGCCATCATCCACCTTTCTTCCGTTCCATCACAAGCTTCATCCACGACTGCTAACAACAGACACTTGCAGCATCTGCGCACACTCCTCCGCCATTTCATTTTGTTCTATCCATCGCCGTTGTTGCCTTTTCACACCAGACACCCCCGCCCCCCGGACCCGGATGCTAGATTCGACTCTCCACTATCAAGGCTCTCCACTAATTTCTTAGTGAACGGGACGCCCACAACGGCATTATGGTCGACATCGAACACGACCGATCGCCTCTGCTCAGCACCGAGCACGAACGGGACGCACCCGCAAATTCTTCGGCAGGGACGGGCGGTGACGCAGTCGAATCGACCCCTCTCCTTGCAGAGAGTAGCGCCGGCCCATCGTTGGGCTATGGCGGCGCATCGCTCAGCGATGACGCAACCTTTGATTCTCCAGTTTTAAGCAGCGACCGGGGATCTGTCCTTTCCAACAAGAAATCCAGCAGACGGTGGCCATCGATAGTGGCCATCCTAGTCCTGGCACTGGCCTCGGTGTCTATCATCGTCGTGGCATATTTCGTGCCTGCTGCGGTCGAGGAGTATGCAAAACAGGGTGTTGTCATCGAGCCAACCAACCTGTCGCTCGAATCAATCACCGCCGACGGCGTACGTGCGCGCATTCAAGCGAACTTTCGTCTCGACGGCTCGAGAGTGAAGAATGAACAGGTCAGACGCATCGGCCAAACTGCAACTTGGATTGTGCGCAAACTGGGCACCGAACAGACAACCGTCAGCGTCTATCTCCCCGAGTTCTCCAATGTCCTTCTAGGGTCGGCTCAGATCCCACCCTTGGTCATCGACCTGGTTGACGGGCACACAACAGCCATTGATTTTGTTGCCAACTTGGCGCCTGGTGATGCAGATGGCATCCGCGGCATTGCGAACCAGTGGCTCGAAGGTCGCCTTGGCTCCGTCCGCCTTCGTGGAAACGCGGATATCACCCTAAAGACAGGGTTCATTCCCTTGGGCACTCATACTGTATCTGAGTCGCTTACTTTTGAAGGTCAATATCTCTACCGTTCCTTTGCGTCGTTATATTTTGGGGAGAAGTTTATCATGTAAAACGATGTTGTCAAATGGGTCTTTTCAATACTCTCCCCTTGTTTATTTTCTCTGTCTTCTTTTTCTTTTTCTTTTCCCTTCTCATTTCTTAATTGTTGTCTTAAAAATGCCGGCGTTGCTGTGGACGAATGCATTTTATTTCACCAAATTCAAATTCTAACTGATATTTTGTGTAGCCGACCAAGTTCCCAGCCTCCCGAAATACGATATTGATCGTATCATCTTTGAAGAGATTGATATCCCAGGCAAGAGTGATCGAGTAATGGGCGCTGAGCTATCAATTTCTGCGTACAACGAGTTTCCTTTGCAGTTCAACATTCCCCCTTTGGCTTTTGAGGTTTTCGTCCCAAATTGCAACCCGCTCGACCCGGCAATTCAAGTTGCTGATGCTATCACTGCACCAGTCGCCTTGCGCCCACAATCTACCGTCAATATTAACGTGAATGGCACTGTTCAGGAGCTTCCAGAATCTTTAACTGCTGCGTGCCCAGGGACCGAATCATCGCCCTTGGATTTGTTTTTGAAACAATACCTCAATGGGCACGACGCCGTGGTCTTTGTTCGCGGCAAGAAACAACCTCTCGACAGCACCCCAGGATGGATTAGCGATATCCTCTCAAGTGTCACTGTTCCCATTCCCTTCCCTGGCAGAACATTCGACAACTTGATCCGAGACTTTTCTTTGACGGATGTCAAATTTACCCTTCCCGATCCCCTGGCCGACCCGGATGAGCCAGAGTCGAACCCAACTGTGTCCGGCACCATCCTGGTTACCGCTGGCTTACCTTCACAGATGAACTTTGCCATTAACGTGACAAGTGTTCGCGCCAGCGCTGACGTATTTTATCATGGCGACAAGCTTGGCGAGTTGAATCTTGACAAATGGCAGGACGCCAACTCGACCATGACCAAGGCGACGCCGGATCAGGAGGCCACGCTCAAGATTCAGTCCAGGATTGATGCTGCCCCCCTCAACGTCACGGACGGCGACATCCTTACAGAGGTCATCCAAAAGCTTCTCTTTGGTGCCGACCATGTTGACCTGGAGATTAAGGCTCTTGTTGATATTCGCGTCGATACTGTTCTGGGGCAGCTCGAACTCAAAGATGTACCTGCCGAAGGAAAGATTCCTGTAAAACGTCCGTACTAGGTTTGTCTCCTCCTGGAAGGTTGTTAGTGATGGCCCAAACGTCATTATTGATACGGTTATCGCCAGACGGGGGACAGCTGGCCATTTTAGCCTTTGACTAACACCCAGGTGTGTTTCTCCTCGGCAGCGATCCCATCTGGATCACTAAACGGACTTACACCTCAGATCGGAGACATTGAGATTTTAGATACCACCCAGGACGCAATCAACCTGCAGGCGGTGGTAAATATCACGAACCCGACAGAGTATGCGGCACACATTCCTTTTATTAGTGTCCACGTTCTTTGCAATGACACACTGATTGGTATAGCGAGTGCCAAAAATCTCAATGTCATAGCAGGAAACAACACGAACCTGGTCGTGTACGCAACATGGGACCCTTCACTTAGCGGCGAGCGTGGTATCGAAACCGGCCGCAACCTCCTCTCTGAGTTTGTTTCTGGCTTCAATGTCTCACTTACCATACGGGCATATCCCGAGAGTATCCCATTACAGCCAATTATCGGAGACGCGCTTTCCAAGTTCAATTTTACGGTTCAGGCACCCAGGTTATCATTACCGGGCAACGAGGACGATGGTGGGACAGGGGATGGCGATGGAGGCGAGGACACGGCCAAGCACAGCTTTATTCGTGATGCAACATTCCACATATTTTCATCTACGGCAACTTTTATTCTGGCCTCACCCCTGACGAAGAACACGCTCTACATCGAATCTATCAACGCAACAGCATATTATAACCACACCGAACCTGTCGGCAACATCGTGTCTGATTCCATTTTTGGTGCGCCACCTGGGCTTTCAGAGACGCCAAAGCTGCCCGTGGAGTGGTCTCCCGATTCTGTTGGATTTGACAAGCTGCGGAAAGCCCTCGGTGGACTTCTTAAACTGGATGCCAAAGCAGAGGTCGGCGTGAAGATTGGGCTGTGGAGACAGAAAATTTGGTATGAAGGTGCAGGCATTGGTGCCCATGTGAGGCCGTAGTATTACGATTGCTCCTCTTGTATTTTCCCCTTCTTTTTATCACTGATCATGTTTTTTTTCTGCTTGGGTATTAGATGGCGTTATTGGAGTTGACCCTTCCCGAGGTTGTGCTGCTGGAGTTCCACGGCTTTCAGTGCTATACATTTTTTAGAGTTGCATCTCACATAAAATCGTGAAATATCCTGCCTCATAAGCGGGCCTCGATGCTTAATTTCTTGCTTCAACAAAGTTATCGTTTGGATCATCTCATGCAAGTCATTTTCTGGTAAAAATAGTGGTACGCGTGAAAAGCCTTTTCTTTCTTTTTTTGATATTTTAAGCATATCTCCAGTTCTGCGATACAAAAAAGAAGAACTTGGTTGACCCTAAATCCCTCCCCAGAAACAAACAAATAAACTCCCAATCGGCCGTTCTTTTTAATAAACCCGTCGTGTTTTTTACTACATCCGGCGCCGTTGTAATGTATGAGATTTTGGGTTAGAGAGAAAAGTGTCGGTTATAAAGTCGTTTTTGTCATACTGCTAGCGATAGCCTTAAGACGGGGGAGCGGCACCACGGCCACGGCCGAAGCCACCACGGAACTGAGGAGCAAACTCGCCAGGGGCACCACCCTCCTTGCCCTCACCAGCATCACGTCTCCGGTAGCCGCCATCGCGGTCTCCCCGGTCACCACGGCCACGGCCGCCGAACGGCCGACGCTCGCGCTCCTCGCCGCCCATCATGCCACGGGGAGGGGCGTGAGACCGCTGCTGCTTGATATGGGTGGAGGGCACAATCTCAGCGGGCAGGTGGAGCCACTCGCGGAGGTAGTCGAGGCCCTGCAAAGTCAAAATGTCAGTACGTCCGTCCAGCCAAATATCCAGGTATCCTGAGCCATTCCACCGTCTCCAGTATCAACTTTCGACAAATTTCCAGGGTGCGGGGCCGTCTTCTGTTTGGGGATCGGAATCTGCGTACCTCGGGGGTGAGAGTGTAGTAGTACCACTGCCAAGAGAACTGAGTCTTGACAAAGCCCTTCGAGGTCAGGGACTGGCAGGCCTATTTTTTCACCAGTTAGTTGTTTGTTGCGCAGAATATGGATTTGGTTATGACGCCGCATCGTCGTTTGCCGGGCGGAAGTCGGGTCGAGGGTATCGCACCTTGATCACGTAAAGGTTCTTGGTGTCGATCTCCGGGTGAGGAATCTCGAAGCTGCACGGGGAAAAAAAGCAATATGTTAGCATTTCGTGTTCTGGAAGCGGTTCGACGTTTGTGCGCATCGGCGATGGCTGTCGGGTTCGTGCAAGTTGACGAGATGCACAGATGTAGAGTTGCAGGGAAAATCGCTTCGTCAGGTATCGGGGTTTTCGTCGACGTACTTCTTCGGTGCCACGAGCACACCCTCACGGAAGAGGGACTCGTGGATCTTCTTGCGGTCGGCCTTCGGGATCAACATTTTGAATCGTTTGTCCGTAGAAAGGTGTTTGGTGATAATTTGTGTTGCAAGGAAAAGTTCGAGATTGTTCAGTCAAAGGATGGGGACAGCGCAAGGGCAAAAAAAATGTAGGTCAGGTTCTGCCCACACCCACTAGCTCCGAATGGTGGTTGGCGCATATTGAATTTTTTGTGAAAGTTCCTTGTGTGCACGGGCCAAGTAGGGCTTGAGAAAGATTAGGTAATTGTTCAACTGCCCCGCCAGACGTGCAGTATTAGTCATACATCACGTGTGTCTCTATCATGTGACAGCACAATCGCATAAGGGGAGAATGGACGGTTGTCACTGTATCTTATCGTTCCCAACTTTACAAGCCATCACGCATATCCATCGCGCGCTGAATTCGCAATATCTTCAACAACGCGAAAATCTCACCGCATATCATCAACCACGAATTATTTATCACAAACTTTAAAAATGAGCGACAGAACAGTCAATGTTTTTGTCACGGGCATTCCTGGCGATGGACTGCCTTCAACTTATTCTCTTCCGGTAGCCTCGTCAATCTCAATCAGCGAACTGTGGGACAGCCTATACGAGCGTTTACCGCCAATCCGAACACGCCTCATCCTTACGACACTCGGAAATAAACAGCTACCCCGCGATGGCACAAGCAATGTCGGTGCCCTGCTTTCAACACCACACGATGACTTTGTCAGCTTGCGCCTCTCAATACCCGTCCCGGGCGGAAAGGGTGGTTTTGGCTCCCAGCTACGGGCGGCAGGCGGTCGTATGTCGTCGAAACGCAAGAAGAACCAGGCAGAAGATAATGGCTCAAGCCGCAATCTCGATGGTCGTCGTCTCCGGACCGTGACAGAAGCAAAGAATCTGGCGGAATACTTGGCCATCAAGCCGGAGATGGACCGGAAAGAGAAGGAAAAAAGGCGACAGAGATGGGAGGAGATTGTCGAGACGGCAGAAAAGAGGGAAGAGGACATAAAGAATGGTGGGAAAGGGCGCCTTGATGGTAAGTGGGTTGAGGACAAAGAGGAGTCCAATGAGCGGACACGTGCTGCTGTGATTTCGGCCATGGCAAGCCGGCAGATTGTCGACAACATGCAGCTCGGCACCTCTGCGGGATCAAACACGTCTTCTGCATCAGAAAGCAAATGCGAGAGCGAGGATACGGATGACGGTCCAAGCACTGGCAACCCCAACTCGCCGGACCCCGAACAAGCATCTGCAGCAGCCTTGAAAGGTAAAGGGAAGGCGAATATGTTTTTCGGGTTTGATGACGAGGACGACGAATTCATGAGCTCAGACGATGAAGATGCTAAGGGCGAATGATGGACAGCGCCGGTGCCAGAGCTCGAACCTGTCATGTTTTATTGTTTTACCCCCCGATACCAGTTTTCCCCCCCGTCTTCTGCTTCCTTGATCCTCTTCTTCGTCCTTTTCTTTTTGGTTTGTTAAAGCGCGTTGGCGCTTGGTAGCATGTTTTATGATTTCGCATTGATACCGTCATGGTTACTCTGTACTATTATTATTCATATATTCCCGACTTTCACCCAAGCATTTCGGTGTCTACCTGTAGATACTTACTAGTTTCGACCGATGGACGACGTAGTGCAACCAACAATGTGTATCAGGTCAATGCCACAGCATAATGTCCTGTCGATGTGCAATGTCAAGGCGTATGCAGCATATTAGGACTGTGGGAGCTCGGTGTGAACGTTTAA
Source organism: Sporothrix pallida (assembly GCA_021396235.1). Classification (NCBI taxonomy): domain Eukaryota; kingdom Fungi; phylum Ascomycota; class Sordariomycetes; order Ophiostomatales; family Ophiostomataceae; genus Sporothrix; species Sporothrix pallida. The sequence continues at coordinate 46,803 of WNYG01000078.1, forward strand.
ATTTGAGTGTATTGATACAATACGAACCAACGTTTGAATGCTTCTATCTGGCCATGTCCCTTCCACCATAACAAAGCTCAATGTGTACAACCCCAATCAATCTATACATTTATCTCCTTGACCAAGTCTACTCCAGGCGGACCGGGAAAGTGCCGGCTTCTCTCTGATCGTCCCAGCGCTTGTACTGCAGGCATGTGTTAGTATGTCAAATCCGGACTATAAAATACATGTGATGCTCGTATGCCCACACCATGGGCCTCCTTTCTGCGTGAATAACTTACCCAACCACTGGGGCACAACGACCGGTAGGCGAGCCAGAACTGAGAGGTTGGTTAGCAGAAGGACGAATCGTGCGGGCGGTATCCGGGATCGAGCCGCCGGAGCCGGAAGTGGGGTGGACGGACCTGACGGCAGGGAGCAAAGTCTTCGCCCTTGGCCAGGATGCACTTGTGGTAGTCGACGTAGTTTTGCCAGCAGTGCTTGGTCTGGTTCGTGTTGGGGAACCGCGCATCGACACCTGAGAGCGAATATCAGTAACCGAGATAATCGAAAATAACCTGGAAACGGGCCCCAGTCCTCGTTTTGTGAATCTGGTAGTGCCGCAAGTCGCATTTCCAACTAGGTAGCTACCGGCTATGGAAATGAGTCCGTCGTCGGGAAGTCGTGGGAGGGCGCCGTTAGGATATTGACATACCGGCTGCAGGCAATGATTGTTAGCAATTGTGTCATACGATGCATCTTCTGAATTTTTTTCTACCTCGCGAGCGCATTTACGGGTAATGAAGTATCGACTTACCAGTGACGAACTTGAAGGGCTTGGTAACACGCTCGTCGTCAGACATCTTGAAGGTCAGAGAGAGTCAATTGATTCGGATTGCTGTGGTAGAGTTGGTCAAAGGGGTCGTGGAGCGGGCGATCGTGGTTGGTAGCGAAAGGAGAGCGTGGGTGAGCTGTTGTTTGAGGGCAATGCAGCTTGGGATTAGAATGGGCTCGATTCGCTCGCTCGGAACAATGGGTTGGTAGCGGGTGAAGAAGGAAAGCGGCTGTTGTGGCCTGAAAAGCAAGGCCGCCTCACGCTATGGGCTGATCTTGCGTGCCATTTTCCTATTTTTGCATTTTTATTTTGATTTGATTTTATTCACACCCCGCCGTAGAACTGGGACAAGCTGTGACCGACCAACCGAAGCCCAGTAAAAAAGCCGTAACACCGGCTCAAAAGAATGGGCAAACCAGGCGCTGCTGAGGCAGTCCCGCCCTAATTTGACGCATTTGATTCGAACCTCCCAGCTAAAGTGACCTCACTTTTCCCTTTTTCTCTCTTTCCGCCTCACCACCACCGACGACATCGCCGTTTGCTCCGCATCTACCGCATCTGACCTCTGAAAATATTGCCCTCCGACCTCCCCATACGTTAAGATGTACGCCACCAGACGGGCTCTCCAGGCCTTCCGGCCTACGATGCGCATGATGCGCCCAATTCCTGTAGGTTTCGCATTTGCATAATCATCTTCAACAGGCCCCGTGCCCATCCATTACACGAGGCCACCAGACATGTGATGCTGACCACTCACTGCGCAGAAGGAAGAACACTCCGGTATGTGAACGCCGATGCCACGCGATGACACGAAACGGGACTGCAAATCTGCCCGGCACGGCCCCCCTCGATGGACAAGAAGAAAGAACAGCAAAAGACCACCTTTGAGGGAGGAGGTCCCGATACGTGCCGGAACGGACGACCGACCCAAACATCACCGCGGCATACAGAATCACAGCTAACCGATATGCTATAGCCCATACCTTCACCCAGAGAATGCGCCGGCTCAAGCAGATTCCCGCTGAGCTGGTTCCCCTTGGTAAGTCTGGCGCAGCTTTTGAATTGACATTGTCACAAGCGGCTAACACAACAAGGTGTCGTCGTTGGCTTTGCCATCTTTGCTGCCGGTTACTCCAGCATCCGCCACTTCCTTGTCGATGGCACCATCCGCCTGAAGCGCCAGAACCGTGCCGCTGAGCACGTCGCCGAGGCTGAGCACCACTAAGTGCCGGCTGCTGTACGAAAAAGGGGGTTTTCTTTTGGCGGTGACGGGGGCAGTGATGGGAATCTATTTTCTTTAAAGGGGGGGTTCTAGAACGGGCAAAGGCAAAGGGTGTCCAAGATTGAACATTGGCTGTTTGTTCGCCCTCTTTTGTATGCGTATATATTACATAGGCCAACCGAATTGCATAAGGTCTTACCAACTGTAGGCAAACGTCCGTCTCCTTGTGATGCTCGCCAAATGCAGCATAACTAGGGGTAAAATAAATCAGATTGCGCGTGGTATCCTGAGTCTGTAGAGCCCTTCCGTCATTATTATCATCGCCATCATTGCTGTCGTGGTCCAGCCACATCGAAACCCTCCAATCCTTCCATTGGGTCCTCTCCTGGCTGCTGGCCGTCACCTGCTTCTGTCTCTGGTGCTGTTTGGCCATCCTCGGCTGCAGAGTTCTGAGCAATCCACGCTTCCTGTGACGCTGTTAGACCTCCGGGGGGGAAATGATGTATATCGAGTTAGTTTTGGAAGTGCATATCACGCCAACGTACCTGGTTCCAAAGAGCCGTTTTGCTGCCTAAGCCCTCGTTCGCTGCCTTGGGCGGTTTGGCGGCCGTGACCTTGATGCTGCGGCCGAACAATTCAGACTTGTCCATGTTGTCAATGGCTTCTTTTGCGTCATCGGCGTCCTCATACTCGACATATGCAAATCCACGGTGGCCGCCAGGTTCCAAATCTGCAGCTGTGCTCTCTTCGTTTTCACCGTTTGTTCTGCCGCTTCTACCATTCAGACGATTCCTGTCGTTTTTGGGCAGTGAGATATCAGCAATGTCGCCAAAGGGAACAAACGCATCGTGGACATTGGCCACGGTCACTTGAGGCCCAAGGCCGCCGACATAGACCGTGGCCTTCCACCGGGCTGTCTCCGTCATGCTCCCAGTACTGCTCTGCGACAAAGGGCGTTTTGGCTTGGCAGATACGCGTGAATAGCGAGAAACAGAGGGGAAAGCCTAGGGGTGGGAGTGCACTTCAATAAAAAGTTAATATCGACATAAGAGAGATCACAGGAAGCAAAAAAAAAAACGTGGCGATACTACCGGATCCCAGCGTTCAGCAACGAGGCAACCAGGCACAAGCTTCGGTCTGGCAGCACTTGCAGCCGCTAAGAAGCGGCCCAGATTTTTTTTCTTACAGGCACAAATAGGGACATTCTCTGTTTCTCTCATACTAATTCACTGACATGCAGAGTACGGAGGTACTAATATTGTCTAATGTGAGAACTGCGGGGCACCAAGCTGCACATCCTCCCCTTGCTTGGAGGTTAGTGTTATCACGTGCGCCAAACCCCTGGCCCCTAGCAACATGCCACATTGGCCAGCGCAACAGGACAACTCGACCGCTCCCACCACGGCCTGGCACAACCCCCCTTCTTTGCATGTTTAGGTCAAGAGGACAGGACACGCACACCTTTCCATATTCTGGAATCTGTTCTAAACAAGCTGCCACATCTGTCACAACTGTTGCAATTGTCACCGGCCTCCATCGCACGAAGAACCACCACGGCTGGTGAATTCTTGGAGCACAATTCTTGCGGGTTACGTTACTCCTCGAGCCGGGATCTGTTCTAGAGCAAACAAATAGCTCCCTAGCTCTCATTCCCCCCTCCTCTTTTCTCGGACCCGTTCACCGTCGCTCAACTCAACGAGCAGCATCTTGGAACCCAATTCGACCCTACCACCTCGCGCCTCGGCCGTTTTCACTCCATCCCAGCATGGTGCACCTCCGGGAGATACCGCGGACAGCGGTCTTTGCCTGGTCGCCAGGCACTGGCAAGCCGTTTCTCGTCACTGGCACCCGTGCTGGAGCTGTCGATGCTGATTTCTCCGACGAGACAAAGCTCGAGATCTGGGATCTGAGTTTGGACACCCCTGACCATGGACTCGAACTCCAGCCAATCCACAGCATCAGCACCGACTCGAGGTGAGTGTCACAATTGTGGCCTGTTTTCGGTTTATCAGTGGCCGTGTGCAGGCCCCTTTTGTCTCCCGTTTGCGCGCTGCTAATCATTTGTCATAGGTTCTACGACATTGCCTGGGGACCACCCGACGCCGATCACCCACGTGGTGTTATCGCAGGTGCTTTGGAGAATGGGTCGCTCGACCTCTGGGACGCCGAGAAGCTTGCGGCCGGCGCTCCGGATGCCCACATTGAACGCGCTACGAAGCACAGCGGTGCAATCAAGGCCGTCCAGTTCAACCCTCTGAAGCCCCAGATCCTCGCAACCGCCGGCGCAAAGGGCGAGCTCTTCATCTACAACGTCGAGGACATCCAAAACCCGTTCCGGCTCGGTAATGCCGCTGCCTCCCGCGTGGACGACATCGAATGCCTGGCCTGGAACAAGAAGGTGTCCCATATTCTGGCCACAGGGAGCTCTGGCGGCCTGGTCACGGTGTGGGATGTCAAGACGAAGAAGGCTTCCCTGACACTCAACAACAACCGCAAGTCGGTCAGCTCCATTGCGTGGGACCCAACAAACTCGACAAAGCTGATCACTGCCTCCCCCGATGACAACACGCCTGTCATTTACCTCTGGAACCTGCGCAACTCTAATGCGCCCGAAAAGACGCTTGCCGGCCACGAGCAGGGCGTGCTGTCCGTCTCTTGGTGTCCGCAAGACCCGACCATTATGGTCTCTTGTGGCAAAGACAACCGCACCCTGGTGTGGAACCCCAATAACGGCGATATGTTTGGCGAGCTCCAGGAGGGCACCAACTGGGCTTTCCTGACTCGCTTCAGCCCCGAGAACCCGAATCTGACTGCCACTGCGGCTTTCGATGGCAAGATTATTATTCAGACACTGCAGACCACCAACAACTCGGCCGACGCACAGGTGGCCGCACAGAGCAACATGGACGCCGAAGATTTCTTCGCGTCTGCGCACACCGCCCCCTCGGTCGCAAACTTCTCCCTTCCCAACCCGCCGAATTGGTACATGAAGCCTGTCGGTGCCACCTTTGGCTTCGGTGGCAAGGTCGTCTATTTCACACTGAACGACACGCCTGCTGGCCAGCCTCAGTCCTCCACCATCCACATCGAGAGGTTCTCGGCCGACTCGGGCGTCGCACCGGCCACGGAGACGTTCGAAACTGCACTTCAGTCTGGCGATGTGAAGTCCATCTGCGAGTCGCATATAGAAGCTGCCAAGACCGAGGAAGAAAAGGCAGACTGGGAGGTGTTTGAGACTCTGATGGATGAGAATCCCCGCCAAAAAGTTATTGAGCGGCTGGGCTTCAAGCAGGAGGAAGCTGAAACCAATGGCACAGACAAGGCTGATGAGGGTCAAAATAAAGCCGCCGACTCTGAGAAGGCGGCTTCAAAAGATGCCGCTGCAGAAAAGAAAAAGGACAAACGCCTATCCAACTTCTTTGGTGACGAGGGAGAGGCTGACAGTGATGACGATTTCCTGTCGGGACTGTCTGCCAGCAAGGGTGCCAAGTCGTCGCAACCCTTCCACTTGCTTGGCCAGGGCAACACTGCTCTGGAGGACACGATCACCAAAGCAGTCATGCTCGGCAACTTCTCGCGCGCCGTGGACATTTGCCTCAAGGAGAACCGCATCGCCGATGCCTTTGTAATTGCTAACTGCGGTGGCAAGGACCTGGTCCAGAAGGTGCAGACGGCGTATCTGGCCGATGCCAATGGCTCGCCCAGCTACCTGCGTCTACTCGGCTCGGTCATTTCGGAGGATCTTTGGGACGTTGTCCACAATGCCGATCTAGAGAACTGGAAGGAGGCTCTGGCGACCCTTTGCACGTTCGCCAAGCCGGCTGAGTTTCCCAACTTCTGCGAGGGTCTTGGCGACCGCGTCTTTGAGGCCGGCTCGCGCAAGGATGCGTCGTTCTGCTACCTGGTTGGCGCCAAGCTGGAGAAGGTGGTGGGCATCTGGATCACAGAGCTCGAGGAAGCGGAGCAGGCTGGCGTCAAGGACAGCTCGGAGGACTCGTCCTTTGCCGTGCACGCCAAGTCCCTGCAGCAATTCATTGAGAAGGTTACTGTTTTCCGCCATGTCACGAAGTTCACCGACTCGGAGTCTTCCCTTACTTCGGACTGGAAGCTTGCCTCGCTGTACGACAAGTACATTGAATATGCCGAGATTGTTGCCTCGACTGGCCTCATGAACGTGGCACAAAAGTATCTGGATCTTGTCCCAACGACCTACGAGTCCGCAGAGCTTGCACGCAACCGGGTCAAGCTCGCGTCGCAGAAGCCCGCCACGGCGCAACGGACTGGCGCTGCTGGCCAGGCGAGAACCCCGGCAACTCGGACGCCTCTTGCCAGCGCCGGCTACCCTGTTCCCCAGTCTCTGCCACAACAGGCGCCTATCGGCGCTGCTTCGCCAAACCTGTACGGCGCCCCGGCTCCATTGGCATCATCCAGCCCGTACGCTCCGGCTGGCATCTCGCAGCCTGGCCCTTACTCGTCGGCCACTCCCCCATCATACGGTAGCCAGACCTATGCTCCGCCGCAGCAAACTTCAACATACGCTCCTCCTCTCGGCGTCTACGGAGCTCCCGCTGCTAACCCCTATGGTGCTCCCCCACGCAACCCCACCCCATCGTCCCTCCCTCCTCCACCAAAGGCAAAGGATGTCGGCAGCTGGAACGACGTTCCCATGGTCACAAAGGCTCCTGTCCGGAAGACAACACCCAGCGTCGCGCCCATCACGGCTCCGTTTGGTGCGCAATCCCTCTCTGGCCCGGCGCCACCTGTTAGCCCCTATGGCGTCGGCCCGAGAGGCGGTGCCACTCCTCCCCCCCCTCCCAAGGGGCCGGCGCCACCTCGTGTCAGCTCCCCGCTTGTTGGACCGCCGCCAAGCACCATCAATGCTCCCCCAAGACCCCCATCGTCGATCGCCAATGCCTACGCCCCGCCGCCACCGGCTGCCGGTAATACCACGGGTCTTGGTATGAGCCGCCCGCCACCCCGGACAGACTCTCCTTACAACGCCCCGCCGGCCGGAGTGCCGCCTCCGAGCCGTTATGCGCCAGCACCATCTGCGCAGGAAACCCCGTCTGCAGGTTTCGCGCAGGGCGGACCTCCCACCGGGCCCCCTCCCAGCGCTTCACGTGTGCCGTCCAGCCAATATGCGCCGGCGCCCGCCCAAGGCCAGTATGCTCCTCCGTCCTTCGATTCGGGTGCTGCCGCTTCTGGCCCGCCGCATGTTGGCCCTCCTCCCGCTGCAGGTGGACCGCCTCGTGCCAACCCTTCGGCTGTCGCAGCGACCCCCACGCCGCCGCCACCACAGTCTGCAGCCCCACCTCCACGTAAGGTGAAGCACCCTGCCGGAGACCGGTCTCACATCCCGCCAAAGGCCCAAAAGCTTGTCCAGGTGCTGGATTCCGACCTGCAACGGGTTGCCGCCCGGGCCCCCGAGACTTTCAAGCCGCAGGTCAACGACACGCGCAAACGGCTGAACCTCCTTTTTGACCACCTCAACAATGCCGAGCTCGTTAAGGACGACACGATTCAGCAACTTCACGATCTTGCCATTGCCCTGGAAAGCAAGGCCTACGACTCGGCCCAGAAGCTCCAGGTCGACATCCACCGTGATAAGCCAGAAGAGTGCGGCAACTGGATGGTAAGTTGATGCTTTCCTGCGACTTTAAATCCCAACCTTTCGAAACAAACTGTATACTAACGTGTCTCCTCCTTCTAGGTCGGAGTCAAGCGCCTGATCGCAATGAGCAAGGCTACGCCGTAATCGGATCCCATTGTTTGTTGTGGGTTCAGGTTTACCAATAAAACATGTCAATTTAGCAATTTGCCGGGTGTCATGAGGTACATAGATGCGTTCGCGTTTTAGCCTGCTGGGATAAGAGAAACCCATTGAACAGTACAGTTAGAGGCGTATGAGGACAAACTAAATAGCCACAAAAAATTAACCAATTATCCACGTTGGTTGTTGCATTGTCCGTGAAACTTAATGTCAGATTCGTATACAGACCATCATCTGGCATGCCAGTATTGATATCTATGCCCCTTCCTTGATTCAAGTACATACAATTTGCTTGTTGATCATCTTAACAGATGGAGCGTCCCATGAAATCTCAAGCCTCGGTGTCGTCCCGTGTTTATTTACCGCTTTTTGGGTTCTTTTAATGGAAAATAACCGTTCTGCCGGGCTCGATTAATTTGGGGGTTGGGTCAACAGGGCTATTAATAAATAGATATCAGTGACGGCTAGGACGAGCGCCACCGGAAAGATATCAGGCTTTTTATACGATTGTGCGCCCCGTGCGGGAGAGAGAAAACCACAGAATGTGGAGGCTTGCATTGCCCTCGTCGATGCCGACTCTCGATGCCGAACGCCGTTTTCAATGTTAGAATGCACCTCTGTGTTCAACTTCTCGATGCCGACTGTTGATGCCGAACACTTGAGCACATTTCCTTACCCCCGCGCAGCCAGTCCCGGATCCCTTTTGTCGAGTTAATTCTCGCACCGCCGGGCCTTGAAGAGATATTTACGCGACGGGTTCTTCGGTCGATCTATTCTTGTGTGTGAGTTTTGATTCTCCTGTCACCAGCTTCTATATTTGTTTATTTTAGTTATGTATTATTCCCAAAATAAGAAAAAAAAAAGAAAAAAAGAAGCAAAGGAAAAAGGGAAAAAAGCAAAGGAAAAAGAAAAAAGCAGTACATCTATTAAAGATAAGGTGATATGCGCACATGGGTCGCTTGCCCTTCGTGTATAAATTGCGGTTCAGTCCCACCACGTAGTCACAGAACACGGATACCAAACAGCTGATGTCTCGACTCTTAACTTCCTATCCAAGATACTTCCACTTTCACAAAATATTATAGATATACATTTGGTCCGTCAAAGCCATGAAGTGTACAGCGTTGTCTGTAGCCGTGCTGGCTTCTGGCGCACACGCAGCCCTGGTATCTGTGAGCAATTTTGGTGACAACCCAACATCGCTGCAGATGTCGATTTACGTTCCCGACAAGCTCGCCACAACGCCGGCAGTTATTCTCGCGGTAAGGAGACAGGGTGTACTCCGTGCTATGCATGCCATTACCTACCACACAGTCTTGTGCTGATATATCAAGATGCATGGTTGTGGCGGAACAGGACAGCAATATCAACAGATGTCCGGATATACGAAACTGGCGGACGACAAAGGCTTTCTCGTCATCTACCCGACGACGACGCATGATAACCATGTAAGAAACCAAACGGGGCCGATTTTTATTTATTTCTTCTCGTTTTCCTCATCAAAGAGGATTAAAAAAAATCTCTTTGATTATCCTTGGTTAAGGGCTAACTAACCGACTGATAAAGTGCTGGGATGTTGCCAGCAAGAAGTCGCTTACGCACGAGGGCGGCGGCGACAGCCAGACGCTTGCCAATATGATTCGTTATGCTATCACAAAGTACGGTGCCGACCCGACCAAAGTCTTCTCTACTGGCTCGTCGTCGGGCTGTATGATGACGAACATCATGATGGCAACTTACCCTGATCTCATTTCTGCCGCTTCTTGCTATTCGGGTGTTGCGGCAGGATGCCTGGCCGGGAGCCCTGGTGCAAGCCCATCTACAGCGGACCCTGCATGCGCTGCTGGCCACGTTGTCAAGACGGGAGCTGAATGGGCCGCGCAGGTTCGGGGTATGTACCCGAGTTGGAACGGAAGCTACCCTCGGCTGGCTACGTGGCATGGGCATGCCGACACGTTTGTGAGCTATTTGAATCTGGAAGAACAGATCAAAGAGTGGAGCACGTTGCTTGATGTGGCGTACGTCAAAAACGTGACAGCCACGCCGCAGACTGGTTATACCCAAATGGTGTTTGGAGATGGGACGAAATTTGTCGCTTATTCGGCCGAAGGCGTTGGCCACACGGTGCCGGTCCACGCGCAAGAGGATCTGAAGTGGTTCGGGATTGCCTGAAAAACAGCTTTGCTCGTTTCATGCCATCGCAGTACTTTCAAAAAACGCTTTCGCCGGCTCATCGTGTATAGCTCCAATCCATAGGAAATTGTTCAGTGTATTGTACACCGTGTCCCAGTTTTCCAATTGCAATGTTTGCTGTGCTTTCCGAAGTTCTTCGCGTAGCCATTTGTAGTGTTCGGGGGTTCGAAGCAGGGTCGTTGCGGCAACATAAATCATCCACATGTTGAGCTCTTGCAGTCGTCGCTCGGGTATATTACTTATGTGTAGTGTTTTGTCTTGTGCGACGTGCCATGCTTGGAGCCCATGTTTGAAATCAGATGCGAGAGTCTGGAACCTGCCGCCGCGAGTCTCGAGGAAGATACTTGTCGAGAATGTAAGCATCGCGAGGCGGACGGCATTGTCCATTTCGCACAAGGCTGCTGCCTGTGTCTGTCGCGACAGACCGTGTAGTTGATAATGTGCTGCGATCAGCATGTCCTGATAGAACTCGGGGGCAATGGTTGTGTGTTTCTGATGAGCAACATTGACTGTTGTGGAAAAAGCACGAAGGTTTTGCCATATTGAGATAAGCCGCCGATCTGCAAAGTATCCTCCGGGATCATTGAGGGGCAGAGAAAGACCGGGAACAGACGGAGGCTGGTAAGACTCTAGTACACCAGTCTTTTGAGATGGAAAAGTAGATTTAAGAGAGAGAAAGAATGGCTGTTGGCCGGTCCGGAGGGCAACGGCCAGGTCCAGACGACAACATTTGATTTGCAGGAACCGTTTACTAGCCAAGGCCTGGATACCGCCGCGGAGCTGAACAAGCTGATACAGCCCGCGCAAATGCTTTTTTGCAGCATCCAGTTCTCCATGTGCCTCCGAGAACATGCCGAGAGCAAGGACAAGGAAGATTGTGGCGTCTGTTGTCGCGAAATTTTGCATCCCGATGCGATTTCGGAGAAGACGGATGCCACGGGTCATGTGCATGAGCGCGCGTTGGCCACTTTGGGTGTCTGATGCACATAGACGCTTTGAGTCGAAGAAGGCCAGTGCAGCATAGGCAACAATATTGTTGTAGGCTGTATCGTGGCATGTTGGAGGGCTTTGGAACCATGCTGGCTCTTCGGACCCAACACCAACGTAGCGCTCGATGGGGTACATTGCCTGCTTCATTATGGCCATGACTGTGAAATTTTGTGAGTTAAAAAGCCGTATAATTGATAGTGTAGTATGCTGACAACAACCCACATTCGTAAACTAGGCCTCCCGCTGCTGGACTGCTGGGACCCGTTTGGATAGGCGTGAGTGGTGACAAGCGTATGGGGGACTCCTCACTGTCGAAGCCGGCCTCAGATGCCTGGCAAAAGATATCAGGAGTCTCTTGGACACAAATTACTTTGGCCTTGGAATTGCCCTTTCCCTTGCCTGCATTCTTGCCTTTCATCACATGGCTGCGGATGAATTTGCGGGTCTCGTCGTCAGGTTTGATGGAGTCGCGCCCCGTCGCGACAATGAAGGTGCTGTGGGAGGAGACGGCCCGTGATTCGCGTGTCATGTTGTCGTTTTATCATGCTGTCGTTGTAAAGGTCTGAGGATGAAAGGTTGGGAATCGACAGGAAGCAATTCAATCTCAAAAGAATATCTGAGACGGAAAGAGCGCGGCCGGCCTTGCCTTGCCTTGCCCGAAAAGTGGACCCCGTGAAGGAAGGGCGTGCCAAGCAATCGATTGTTTTCCTATTCGGGAAAGGCCGCCCGGGGACAGCGCCGCCTTAAAACTGGTGATGCATCGTTATGTGCGCAATTGTGTCCGACACTGCTATTACAGTCACTTTTTTCGGTCAGATTCCAGGGTACTCACTAGAACAACTCATTGATTATATTCCTCATATGGAAAAGCTTGAAGAGCCTGTCTGGAGCACAATCAACTATATAAGACTGCTTTCATGGCCGTATTGGCGGTGTTTAAGAAAATGCCTAGGTACAAAGAGAAGATAATCGGCGTACGAAGAAGTTGGAGATATTCGACGGGAAAAATAAAGACTCGAAATACGGCACAGCGAGATTTATAAAAAAAAGTACTTGCCATCTCATCTGCTCATCACTCTTACCCATCAATTACTCATACAGACTCCGCAAACAACAACACAGACTACACTGGAAGATGTATCCAGCATCTATCGACATGGGGGACGAGGCGATCACGTCGTTGTTTCCAGGGCCTTTCATAAAGTCTCAATTCCGCACCAAGACACGTCTTCCGCCTCCAGGAACCGACCTCACAGGATATGTGGCGATCATCACCGGCGGCAACTCGGGCATTGGACTCCAAGCAGCGAAGCATTTCCTGTCTCTCAATTTGTCACACCTCATCATCACCGTCCGAACTTTATCCAAAGGCGAATCTGCTGCCGCCGAGCTGCGCAAGGCGTATCCAGAGACAAAAGTCGAGGTGTGGCCGCTGGAGATGGCTTCGTACTCGTCCATTCAGGCATTCGTGGCGCGCGTTGGCAGTGACTTGACTCGTCTCGATTTTGTCATCCTGAATGCAGGCCTCATGAAGCCCGCATTTGGTCTCTGTCAATCTACAGGCCACGAAGAGACCATCCAGGTCAACTTCCTGTCCACGTTTTTGCTCTCCATCCTCCTACTGCCGCTGTGCAAGACCAAAGCTCCGAACTCAAAGCCAGGTCGACTCACAATTGTCAGTTCTGGCACAGCGCTCACAGCCAAATTCACCAACCGCAACCTGCGGCCTCTTCTGGAATCATTTGACAAGCTTGACCCCAAAGGCTTGTCCGGTGCCGCATGGGACCCGACAGACCGGTACTTCACGTCCAAAATGCTCGGCCATCTGCTGTTTGTCAAGCTTCTGGACTACCTGCACGCCGAGGATGTCATTGTCAATCTGGTCGAGCCCGGCATGTGCAAGAGCTCCGACCTCCATCGTGACGTGGGCGGGCCCATTGGGGTTTTCCTCGAGGGCTGGAAGAACTTGTGTGGCAGAAAGCCCCAGGACGGCGCATGGACATATGTCGATGCGGTTGTCGTCAAGGGTCCCGAGTCGCACGGCTGCTTCTTGATGGACTGGGAAATACATCCGTAAGTGGGAGAAATCCTTTTTGACGGTTAGATTGTGAACTGAATCTGTGCTGATTTTCACAGATTCACCAAACTTGTCTATGAGCCAGAGGGCAAAGGCATTATGAATGCGCTATGGGAGGATGTCATGGCCGAATACGAATTTGCAGGTGTGCGGGAAATCCTGGAGAGATCAAAGGCGGGCAACTTGTTATGAATACCATCACTGTAGGTTGAATGTTGGAGGTGCATGTTGGATCAGACACTGCATGGACAGGGAACGGGGGCTAATTGCACTGCTCAATCACACTACTCCTTTCACATGCGTTTGTGCCATAGAGGTGCACGTGACCACACATAAATTAATAAAAAAATTACTAAGGTTAGCTGGCACCTTAATTACGTAGCTATTTCTTAACGACCCTGAGATAAACTCCTTCCAACACATCGATCCTGCACAACTTTTGCGGAACAAACATAACAAACATCTTCACCATGACTGAAAGCGCATCGCCATCCTCAACGCCTGAAGATGCGGCTGCTGCCCAGGCGCGCCGCCGCAAGGAGCGTCGTGAGGCGAAAATCAAAGCTGGTGGTTCAGCGAGACTAAACAAGATCACCGGTCTTGGTGGTGGTTTACAACGAGGTGCGAACCCGCCATCCCGCAACACCGTTTTCGCATTAGAATATTTTGACTGGAAGCACGCTGTGGAATTCTAACAAGGTGATATAGACGCCCCCTCGGCTGCACCACCGACTGCACCTCAGACCAGCTCTCAGGAGCATGGCGACCCGGACGAAGTCGACATTTCCGACCACTTTTACCAGCCTTCCGTCACACCTCGATCCAACAATGCGTCACCGCTGCCCGAAGCCATGGCCTCAGACGCACAGCTGCGGCAGCTGTTGCTTGCCCAACAGCAACAGGGCCAGCAGCAAACTCCCAACTTCCCCTTTGGCGACCGCCCAGGTGGCAGTGGCGATCCGTTTGGATTCGGTAGTATGGGCGGTGCAGGTGCCCCGGGCTTTGGTGGGCCCGGTGCTGAGGGTGCTGACGCAGATCCTTTCGCAGCCATGCTGTCCCAGATGATGCAGTCCATGGGGGGTGGTGCAGGCGGGCCTGGAGGCCCAGGCGGGCAAGGCGCTGGATTCCCTGGTATGCCAGGTATGCCGCCAGGTGGCGGTTTCCCCGGTTTCCCTGGGTTCCCAGGGATGGGCGCCCCAGGTCAGCAGCAGCCCCCAGCTAAGCCTAGCACTTCGACGGCACTCTGGCGCCTTGTGCACTTTGCTGTCGCCATTGCGCTAGGTCTCTACGTTGCTCTGGCCACGCCGTTTACTGGTACGCGCATTGAGCGTGAGAGCGCCGTTGCCGCAAACAGTGTTGGAGCAGATGGCCCCGTCTACGGCTCTGCTGCCGACGCTTTTGCTCTGCACAAGCGGTACTTTTTCTATGCATTTGCTACAGCAGAGACAGTTCTCTTAACAAGCCGGATTTTCTTGGAACGGGGCGGAAGCAACGGTAGCGCTGGCGGCAGTGGTGCTGGCGGAATGATTGGCATGGCCTTGGGATTCCTTCCGCCCACAGTCAAGCGCAACGTGGAGATTGCCATGCGATATTGGCAGATTTTTAGCACCGTGCGGTCGGATCTGTTGGTGTGTGTCTTTGTTTTGGGAGTTTGTTCATGGCTTCGATCGTAATCGGGACCTGCCCGTTCCCATTCCTCCCATTGTATATTTAGACGAGCGTTTAATATGAGAAAAGTTAATGATTCGTCTGCTCTTTGCTTGATTTGTTTCATTATAGCAATATGCAGGTTTTATCTAGAGTATCTATCTTATACCCGGTTTCTAATGACCCCATGACTATCCTGAAAGTCCAAATATGCTGCCGATAAACCTAGACCTAGGCCACCAAGGGCCATTATATTAGATACAGTATGTGTACACCGTAAGACGTACGGTCAAATTACAACATATAAAAGCGTATTAAAACAACAAGTCTGAAAGGGCTAAAGTGCCGAAGAATAATATAAACGAAAAGGGGAAAGGATGAAATGAATGACGAGAAGCGCGTAGAACTAGATGTTATACGTCACATACTCCTTGATTTAGGGCACAAGGACCGTCTTGAGAATGCCACCCATGACGCCGCGCACACGCTTGGGGTTCTCCTGGATGGCCGTGAAGACAACGGCAGTGCTTGCTGCAAAGATGATGGTCTCGCGCCACTGCTTGTCCAGAGCATAGCGACGGGGGAACAGGGTGGCCAGGGCACGCGGTGCCACGAAAAGGCCCATGTCTTTGCGTCTGCTGGCACGCTCAATCAGGATGCTCCAGCCGCAAAGGCCACAGCCGACTGCCGTACAGAGGCCAGAGTCAATTGCCTGGCGTGCTGCAACAGACTTGCCGAGAATGAGAGGGCCAATACGGGTGCGGGCCAGGCAGACGCCGTAGAAAAAGAGCATGATAAAAGTTCCGAGGAAGGCCGATGAGCGCATGGCCGACAGGACGGCCCGCAGGACGCCGCGCAGGTTCCGGTTTGGTTTGCGCAGCACAAGCAGCATGCTCAGGGGCAGATAGGTGGCCATGGACCAGCGCCACGACCGCAATATGCGCATGAGTGCGTGGCGCTCGCAAGAAGGGCCGCAATCCATGTGCACCATGGTGCAGGGGAATGGGATGCTGACCTCAGGGTCGCCCCAGACGAGTGGCCAGCCGTAGTCGCGCGACATACCTTCAAGGAGGCGAGCATCGGGCCCCATATCCTTGCCGTACTGTAGTCGGCCGTCACGGCAAAGACGGAGGGCGTTAATAAGTCGGGCGTCAACAGCAGCGGCGGATGTGATCCATTTGTTGTACGCATGCGGTAGTCGTGATGGCACATAGAACCAAGCCCACATGACAAGTGCCGACGACGCGGAGAAAATGGCCGGGTCGACAAGGCGGCCCATTAGGGCCTCCAGGCCCGTCCACGACCCGGCAGCAACGCGGCGTTCCTTGCGGCGTGCCCAAAGTTCACCCACTATGACATCGAGGGCGCGGGTGGCAGCAAAAAGCGTTAAATCGAGGGTCCGACCTGCATATGGTATAGTTGCGATCGTGGTGGTAGCGGCGGTCTCTTCAGCCTTATTCGGTGAGATGAGCTTCTTTTCGGAAACCGTTTCGGAGCTGATGGAGACGGTTTCGGTGAATCCAGGGGTTTGTTTTGACTGTAGGAGGCGCATGCCGCCATATGCTGCGACAAAAGAGGCAAGCCATCGTGAAAGCCGTGTGCGGGCGACAAGGGAAAGGCTAGGCGCAACCCGAGCCAGCAATGTGCGTAAAGGGGCCTCGAGGAGTGTGCTGCCGCCAACAAGTGTGGCACAAAATGTTGGGAAGCGACGCCAGTCCAGACCGGCGTGCAGGATATGGCGAACAGAGTCTCGCACGTATGAAAAGGACGCCTTGTCGGACTGGGCTAGGGGTAAACCTCGACGTTTCCGGCGAAGTGCTGTGAAGTATGTGAGGAGGACGGTCAGGAGACGCGGGGCGACGCTAGATGCATAACCGAGAAGGTAGGCTCGCACGAGGGGCTGTAGTAGTGGTGGGATGGCCGAGCTCAGGCCGGCTCTTGGGCGACCATGCCGTGGGATGTGTGCTGCATCGGACAATGTTTGCGGAACGATAAAGCGCTGTCGAGGCGACGACCGGTTGGCCGCGACGGCCGTGACCGTATGAGATGCCAGAGACATGCTCAGACAGTATCGAGGGAGGTCGGGCAGAAGGGAAAGGCGGCTAACGAGTGCGTGGTTGTCAGTTGGACGGGAAAGCGGCAAAGGAAGAAAAAAAAAACGAAAAAAAAGAACGAAAGAAGGAAACCCACGGAACAGAGTTGCAGTGAGAAACGGTCGGGTCTGGCCCTATGAATGATGGCACATGCAACAAATGGTGCCGTCCGGGGCCACGATGCGCCCCCCTTTCCCTAGTCGGCAACCAGATGTCCTGGATCTGCTGGGAATTCCTGGGCTCTGGGCCGACCCGATGCACCAGGGCCAGGGCTGACTTGGCGTGTTCACAAGCAAATAATGTCCAGCGAGTGCACGTTGGGATGTATGCGCGTGGGTGTTTCTTACCTCCTTTAGGTTTTAGGTTTGCAGGGGAATGGAAAGCGAATTGTGGTAGCTTTCTCAACGACAGGCGTTCAAATGCACCTCAATGCCGGATGGTCTCCATGCACGTTGTCTGCGTTTGGTCTGTGGTCCGTGGTCTCGTGAGATTGAAGAATAGCTGTGACGAATACGTCGTACAGATGAGAGGGTCGTCAACTTTGGCACGTGAAAGCCAGCGCGTCTAGTACACGGATGCCAATTTAGATTGCGTTTGGACTTGTGCGGCACCAATCCCTCTTTGGCCGGGGATGGAGAAGGGAAATGGATGGAATGCTGCAGCGGCGATATGACGGCGCACTGGGAGAAACCGGCCTGGCGGGGGCTGTTCCTGAAGACTGCTGAAGAAGAAGGTGCCGTTTCGCGGAAGGAGTGGATCGAAATGCAGTCTTTGATCCTTGACGGGGTGCAACGCGCATGGTCGTGACGATGGTTGAGTTGGGTTGGCTGGTCGCATTACACCCAGAGCTACGGAGTACTGGTCGACAATGTCGTTGATGCTAGTGCCCTTTCCCCATATTACGAAAGCGGGAGCCTCCTTTTGAATTTCAGGAAGGGGCAGCCAATGGGCTGAACGCGTCGCGACTACTTGGTCCAAGGTACGGAGTACTTTGACGCTTCCAGGAATTAATTACTGGCTCAGACCATGGAAAGAAGTGGGCCCGAGTACATAATACTTCTGCAGCTAAAGACCGCGCCGCACTTTACGGGGTATTACCCAGAAGCCAGACAGGCGCCTTTCCCAGATTCGGCAAGCGTCGGCTCGGTTGGTCTCCTGAAGATGTGTGTTCTCGGTGGCATGTGATAATGGAGAACATCTGGAGAAGAACGAACCAAAGCGCCTGCCATTGCTGGAAAGCGTTTTAGTGGATGTAGGTAGTCGTAAGATACGTCGATTTACTCCGTACAAACGACCATATTCTTTGCTATAAACGACATTTGGGACGGCGCTGTAGTTGTTTAAGTTTGATGTGCCGAATTGGAAACAAAGAATCGATCTTGCTATTATCGACTTTTTTTCTTTCTTTCGCGGACAACGGTTCTACAGCATGTTTGTGCATTTCTTCGCTGTTCGGTGTCCACTCTCCGACGCATTTTCTGGGGAAATTGAAAACAATGGATGTGCCGAAAAGCATGTGAAGCCAGGCCCTGGGACCCAAGATGGCAAGGCAAGCAAGGCTGCTAGGCTGCTAGTGTTGCAATGGTTGTGCAGGGTGCAGTGTAATATTGCCATATTGGAAAGGGCTGGAGTGCGCATAGTATACGCAAATAACCTTCTAGTTTGTCATTCTGTGTAGGCGTGGGGAAAAGGGGGAGGTTGATGTGGCAAGTGTGACTGGCAAGCATGCCCCGGACCTGACTGTCTGCCTGTCTGTCATTGTAAACCGGTGTGTTCTGTATGGACCGGTTTCCCCGCATTTTCCCCGTTGACGTTGGGATTGTCTGACAAAGTCCTACGCCGGACGCTGTCGCCGTAAGATTACGGCACGAACGGCGTCCTTTGAGGCTTAGGCGGAATGCTGACCACTGATTATGGCGGCTGTGGCTAGATACATCGTCAAACCCTGGTTTCTGGAATCTCTGTTTGATCATACAGAATATACGGAACACACTCATACTGTGTATGTTTTTGAACAGAGCGAGGTTTCTAGGGCCCTCCATTGCGACACTCTTCCATCGTGTTCCCGTCCTGGACTTTGCTGCTGTTCTTGCATTTCCAGTTCATCATCTTGTCGTCGAATTGCCCCTGCAAACTTCAGGCCCGTGCATGGACCGACCCCTGCATGGTGTGCTATTATTTCATTCACAGTCTTGTGCTGGTCCTTCTGTACAGGATCCGACATTTGTATTTTGGCTCTTCGTTGCTCTATCTGTCCGTTGGCTTCCGTTTCTTTTTCTTGACTTGGAACAGCGTTCTCTTTCATGCTTTCTCGAGTGAGATGCAAGCCGCATTTGTTGATGTGTTTTCGCCCTCTGGCTTCCCCAGCCGCGCCTTCCCGGTCTACACCCCGCTCTCCTTCCCGCACGATCTATAATATCTGCTCGGGACTTCCTCACAGCTCCTGCCTCCTCCACTCTCTTCTTCTCCGTACTTCTCCGGCGCCTTTTTACACGGCGTTTAATCTCTTGATTCTCAGGTCTCAGTGCTCAGTGGCCCAGTCCTTTGTAAGATACGAGTATCGTGGTATTGCCAACTGCCTTTTGTCCACTTTGCAGCATGCTCTGGCTCCGTTTCACGCGCCATTGTCTTGCTGTTTTACCTTTTAGGGCCCTTTCCAAAACGCATCGCGTGTTGGTTCCCCATAATGTGCTCCGTAATATTCTCCGTACTACGACGTTCAGTGGTTCTGGCTAGTCAAGTCCACTAAATAGAACTCGGCCTGCACCCTGTTTTGCTGCTGGAAAAGGGCCTTACGACGCAGCTGCTGGCTGCCTTCTTATAGGCTAGCTGCACCTGCCGCTTTCTCCATCACCAAGGTTATCTCCATAGAAAAGGCTACTAATTAGCGGTCTTACCATTTCTTGTCACTTTCCAAAACGGCCCAAATGTCTTCTACGCCCCCCCTTTCCCCCACTAGCTCACACCCGCAAAACCCTCACGCAGCCCAGGCCTTTCTTCTCCATCTTTTCTTCCCTGCCCACCCCCGTACACTCTTTCACATGCGCACAATTTTCCTCGCCCCGCGAAAACCTTCACCCTCTTCACTACTTTTAACTGTCGATATTCGTTGTTGATATCAACACCTCAGCGCCTCTCCACATTGCATCGATACCATCTATTCACTCCAGTCATATCCCAGCACACATCCCTCCCGAATCTGTCACCACGCCGTCGACTGTCCCAGAACCTAGCGATCCCGACCGTTTCAACCGTTCCCGTCTCATTCTCGCGATATCTATTCCGTACGACTACCGAGACGCAAATTGTATATTACATCGATCACCTTGCGTCAAATAACGGCTTCCATTAACGCCTCTCACGCAGTTGGCAATTCCCGGCCTTACCCTCCATTTTGACACCGAAAGCCACCGCGTCGTTCCGTATCGCCTTGCATCGTTTGTCCAGTCTTGCATTACAGACACAAAACCATTACAGATACAAAACCTTCGCCTGCATCCCACGACTCTTCGTATCGCCACCTCACCGACAAAGAATATCCTTTATCCTTTATTCTCCCCCCGCCCACCGCCCACGTCTTTCTCTCTCTCCATATCCACACCCCATGCTTAGCATAAAGCAACGACCACAAGCCATGGCTGGCGCGCCGCATTTAGACGCCGAAACTGGCATGTTCTTTGGCTGTACGTCGTCTTTACCCTTCTCTCAACCGGGCGTAGAGCCCATGCTAACTGTTACAGACTCAATTGGCGATGACTTCCCTTTCTTAGAAAATGCGCCGGAGCCGGCACCCGGTGCGCCTCTCCTATCCGCCACCGAATCAAGCAACCTGCACGACTGGTTCGACGGCATGAAAACAGACATCGACGTGCAAAACAGCCTCTCTGGGAAGGCCGTCCACTCAGAAAACTGGATTGACATCCCCCATTTCGTTGGCTCTACCACATCTTTCGGCCCATCACAGAATATCCACCTGGGCGACCATGTTTTACCACAAAGCCTACTCGGCAACATGCCGCTCATGTTCGAAACTGGACCATCGCCGTCAAACATGATGCCAACTATGGGATCGGCATCCCGCTCTAACTCGACACCCGCCATTCCTCTGCACTTGACCTCAGGGCCCGGTCACTCGTTTATGATGCCAGGAGGCAACCTTGGTCTTGAACAGGCACCGTCCGATGATGTGGTTGCTGCCGCCAGCACCCTTTTGTTGAATAGCCAAAATGGCACACGCCACTCCAGTTTTAACTATGGACCCCGGCCCAACCTGTCCCAGCCGCACCACGGCATTAGCACCTTCGGTCTGGCACCGGATACGCCACAGTTCGCTCCCGTATCGGTCTCGTCACCTTCAGCATTGTTGCCATCTGTTGGTTCCACTGGCAGTTCGCAAATTAATTCGGGTGGCCTCTCTGCCTCACCAGCATCCGTTCACACAGGCCACAGCCTAGGGGCCTTGCAGTCCTCTGGCCTCGTCTTTGCTGCCAACGGAGCTACGGCCCAGCAAGTGGCACTATCGTCTGCAGGACCTGCGCTACACAGGCAAGGATTGCAATGGGGCACGGATCAAAGCTTTGCACAAAAGCAGTTTACCCCAAGGTCCGAGAAGGAGACAAGTGAAGCTTTGACAAACGTCCACCTCAAGCACATGGAGTGTCTGGCCCCGAATCACAGCGCAGGCACAACGCGGCCATCGTCTCCGACATACGACACGTTTACAGCATTATCCCTCAAAACCCGCACATCACCATCTTCGGCTGACGCCGAGACAAACGGAAAGACTGCCATGGCACCGCCTCGCAAGAGACGGAAGGGCAAGACCACCAAAGGTGAAGATGCCGACGCGACCAACGATGAGAGCAACATACTTTCAGCGAACGCAGCTGTTGGTGAGGGCGATGACGATACCTCGGCTTCTGGTGCAGGCCTGACAAAGAACGGAAAACCGCGAAAGAGGAAGGCCAAGGCCGGTACAAATGGCCACCCACCATCACAATCTTCTGCGTCACCGCCGAACCTGCTACCGGCCGCAACAGAGTCATCGGCAGTAAACGGCGCTGGCTCTGACGCGGGTGCTGCAGGCCCTGCACCATCCAAGAGGAGACGGTCTGCTGCTCTTGCGAAGCCACCACGCGAGAACCTAACTGAGGAGCAGAAGCGGGAGAATCATATCAAGAGCGAACAGAAGCGCCGTACACTCATAAAGACTGGCTTCGAGGACCTATGTATTCTCGTTCCCGGGCTACAGGGCAATAACCTCAGCAAAAGTCTTGTTCTGACAACTGCGGCCAGCTGGCTGTCCGATCTTCTAGATGGCAATCGGAGGCTAGAAGACCAACTTCGGTCTATGCCAAACGGAGCATTCGCCAATTAAATTTGGCGGCTGAGAGGTTTCACTGATTCTCAGAAAACACGTAGCATAACTACATGCTGGCGTCGATTTTCATTTTCTTACATTTTTTAGATGGCATAACCATCTATTTTAATGATTGTGACGATGTATGGGACAGGAGGGGTAAAAATGCACAAATGGGTTTTGTTTTGCTGATGGGATTTACTTGTATATATACATATTAATTATGACCACGGACAAGCTGGTGTACGATTGCTATTATACTCCATTTATCTATATATATTGTGCTCTTAACATGAAATGATGTTCCAAATGTAGCACTCAATCTCCTAAAAGATGGAACCGAGCATGCGCGGCATGAGCAAACACAGGGAGAAGATGGCCACATTGCCCACATGCTTCAAGGGCAGTGTCATTTTCATCTTCGTCGGCCACCCAGCCAGAGGCAGCTTCGTCATCGCTGCCTTCGCCGGCACTGCGGTCATTTATATAATTATCGGCCTCCGTATTCCGGTAGTCAACCATGATAGGGTCTGTTTGTTGGTCGCGTCTTTCGACGGCGCCGCCAGAGCTGGGACCACTGATGGAGACATCATGCTGCCGCTTAAACAAGGCGGCAATATCATCCCTTGGTCCGGCAACGGCCGCCATGTTGGCCACGCACACATTCAAAAGGCCAACGGTCCACGCTGGGCCGCCCTTTTGGGTGGCAGACTCGGAAACTGTCGCTCGCTTGCCCATCTGGACGGATGCAGCCAATTTGCGGAACATGGGGACAAGGGTGCCGGCAACAAGCCGGTCCACGATCTGCTCGGGAGGTGTGGCGAGGTTAAGAACAAAGCTGGGCAGCGGCTGGCTATGGCTCATCCGGGCAAAGTAGTTGCTTGGTTCTTTGTTGTCTATGGCCTGGGGCATCTGGGGTCGGACCGTGAGCCGTAACGTACGCGGCCGTGTCAGCCACGATGCCCGAGGGCTCTCGACTCCGGCCATCGTGGCCTCCTGTGGCCCTTTATCAAGATCTTTGTCCAGTAGGTCCACATGCATCCGCCGCAGAAGCGATGTGGCCAGCTTGCGAAGCTCGTTGGCAACGGCCGCGGCAGCATCTGGCCGCAAAGTGCCTTGTCGGGACCCCGCGTATGTGTCCTCGATGCTGATTTGACTTGGAAGGTCACGTCCACCGCGAACAGGCGTATCGTCGACGCCATGCAACAGTTGCCATACGCGTAGACCAGTAGGGATGTTTCCAGCAGAGGAAACTGCCGTAGAGGTGCTGTTGGTGCTGCACAGGATTGAGTCCAGAATGCGAGGTGACATGCCAGGAAATGTGCGAATATCAACCACAGTGACGGGCCCGGCATCGTCATCTGCATCGCTCTCATCGTCTTCAGGCTCTTGTTCTCCAATCCTTCTTTCTTCTTGGTCGACTTTCTTGGCGGCCTCCTCTTTGTGTGCATTTTGTTGCGCAGAGTGAAAGTAGTCGCTCAAAAGACTGCTCGTTTTGAAGCCAATGCCAGGTACACTACGCAGAGGGAGTGGATCCATGAACCGCCAAACAACAGCATCGGCATCGGCATCGATATTGGTATCAAAATCCGTGCTGGGATCAGTACTGCCTTCAGAGTCACCAGCCCAGACTGCGCTCACCAGAGTTGTCTGGTTGGCCGGTTTGTTTACTTTACCAGCTAGCTTGCTCAGCAGTTTACTCGTGGCTATGCCGGCCGACGATGTGTAACCGGCTTCGTGCTCAAGACGGTGGCGTAAATGGGCAGCAAGATGTGAACCCAGAAGCAAGCGTAAGCGGGTTTTTGTTTGAATATTGGCGTCGGTGTCGTCCTGCTTTGAAGGCAAAATACAACCCTGGCCATTTGTGCCGGAGTCGCCAACGACACAACCCGCAAACGAGCTGCCATCAAACGTGAATCCCTCGGTGCCATCTGCTCTATCTGACATGACAAACAAGTCGTTTCGCGGCTCGCTCTTGTCAAGGCCCTCGCTACACTGGGCAAGGAAGCGCTCAAGGTTTGCATCTATGAGGGCCGTAGCATCGACAAACATCTCATCTAGGCCCAGCCTTTCCACAGGAGCCGTAGGGCCGACTGTGTCACTCATCATTCGATATAACTGTTTGGACACATCGCGAAAGGGCGACAGGTCCTCGCCATCGACAAGGACAATGTCCGGACATATGCGACGGGCTTCGGTGATGCGCATGAGTTTTTTTACGCCACGGCGCCGGGCCTCGTAATTGGCCGTTGCCAAGATGCTTTTCTGCGTGACACCGACGCACCGGCCGACCAAGGCACCACTGGGTGCACGGTTCTGCACAACTTGGGCATAAAAGCAGTCATAGTCAAAGTGCAGAATGATCCGGCCATCATTCCGGCGGGGTGGACGAGCCTGAATAGGACCCATAGCCATGGCGGCAGGTTGTAGAGGCCACACCTCGGATTGGCACCGATCGTATATGTTGATTATGATTCAATGGTTGAATGATTGGGCACTTGGGCACATGAGCGGCCGGTCAAGGTTTACCGGCAAACCACTGGGGCTCGCCGGATGTCGATTCCTGTTCGCCTCAAGAGATTCCGCAACGATAGATGTGTGGGTCCGTCCATAGTGTGTGCTCAAACCACTCGTGATAGGGTTTTGATGAACGTTGCCGTTCGGGGCGAGCACAGAAATTTTAGAAGTATGATATGATTTGGATGCAGGCAGGGCCATCACCCAGAGAGAGACGCAAAGAGGTAGGGCTGGCTTTGATTGGTCAGCACTACTCCTACGATGTTGATATGTGGGTACTAAGTGGGTGCAATCTTAAAGTGCCATAGCGGAGTCTTGCGAAAAGAGCGTGACACTAGACACCCAGACACCCTTGACACTAACACCACCAGACCACCACGCTCCAAGTACGACTTATTACGACGTGCAGGTCCCATCCCAGCAATCCTTTTGCCGCCCACGGCGCTTCTCGCGCGCCAAACGGTCTCGGATTGGCCAGACTCGACAAGAGGTGATGTGATGAAAACGAACTCGGCGAATGGATTGTGCAGACGCTGGGACTCCGCTTCAATCCTTCTAGCTAGACCTGTTTGGTCTCTGGCTTCAACGAGACGGCGGTTAATACTGGTGTCAAATGTGATGCCCAGGCATGTTTCGAAAACGACACACATATTGTGTACACATACAGGGAAAAAAAGGAAGAGAAGAGACAGAAGAGGGGGGATGATGGCCACAGAGGCGGCCGCAGAGGTGGCCGCATGTCCTGAGACGAGGCGTTGTGGCCATTTCAGATCCTGAGAATGTGATGGATGGTGAGAAGTGAAAGCAATGAAAACAATAAAGAGACTGACTCCTACGAAGCAACAGGACATCACAGCCACAGCCGCCAAGGTACGACGAGAAAAAAAAGAGGAAGAGAAGAAATTATGAAGAAGAAAAGGAACCATCCGAGGATAAACACAAATTCATGTCGAAAAAAAAAAAAGTTGCGCGGAAAAAAAGCCGCGGGGAAAAGAGCCGAGAGCGCGGCAAAATCGCTCAACACCGTGGAAAAGTCAAAAGAAAAAGGAAAAGGAAAGGGGAAAGAAAACCGACTCAACACAAAAGAAACGAAACAAACGACTGAGACACACCAACTGTCGATGCAGTACGGAATATGCACTCTGGCACCCAAAAGTACTGGTGTTTGCAGGTGGTGCGGGACACAAATTAGACGCCGTCGTGTGAGTGGCTAGCGTGCATCTGCCGCCCTTGTTGGCTCAATATCGTCTTGTTGGCCCCCTGCTCGCCTTGGGCACGTCCCAAAACATACCAGGGTGCCCTGGTCCGCGCGCGCCTGATGCCTTGACATTAAAAACTGTGAGGGGAAGAGCCAGAAAGGAAGAAGAAGAAGAAGGTGGTAAAAGAGTACGGATTATGGCCCAAAGGATGAAAATCAGAAAAGAGGGGGAATGTCGACAGGGGTTGGGCGCTTGGAGACCTGGCTTGCTCTTCGACATCTCGCCCCGGACGGGATGTCCGCTGGGTTTGTGAATATTGAATTCTCGCAAGTG
Source organism: Sporothrix pallida (assembly GCA_021396235.1). Taxonomy (NCBI): domain Eukaryota; kingdom Fungi; phylum Ascomycota; class Sordariomycetes; order Ophiostomatales; family Ophiostomataceae; genus Sporothrix; species Sporothrix pallida. Next base: position 73,017 of record WNYG01000078.1, read on the forward strand.
CATGTTGCTCTCTCTTTGCCCAGAAAAATGCCATTGAGGCATACAACACATCCAGAAGTTCCAATAATGCCATATCAATCGAGTGTTTGAAAACGGCAGGCTGGCGATACAGGCCACAAACAACGACCCGGATTATCAACAAGCACAATACGGAGTACATCGTACTTGATGGTGACTGGCAGACTTTTGTGACTGGGATATCACAGTAGTCAACATCGGGAAACGACTAAAACGGAAGGAGGGCGTGATGTTGAGGATCAGGCTCGGTGCATATGCACTTTTTCGTTCTTTCACTTGAATTATTTGATTTTATTCATCTCTCTCCTTTTCTTTTTCCCAGCTCAACCCATCCACCCCCATCTATCCTCCCCCATCTATCCTCCCCCCTCTTTTCGCCCTCCACACACCTCACAGCTCGCTTCGCTCTGAATTACCCAATACTTCCTCGTCGGCCGTCGTTGTCTTTTTCCCTTTTCCCTTTCTTGTCTTTCTTGTCCCTCTCGCTCTCCATTTCTTCCATCTTTGACCACCATCCTTCTCGAATCCTTCGGCGCCACTTCCTTTTGTTTCTGCCAACTCTCCCACGCCGCTTCTCCACTCTTCCTGTCTTTCTGCCTTTCTGCTTCGTTGATACTGGCCTGCATCGTCTCGCTCCCATCGGAACGCGTCTAAACCATACGGTCAAAGAGCTAGTTGGACTTGCAGACTGGGTAGCCCACCATTTCGGTCTGGCCCTGGCGCTTGGTTCAGCAATTCTCTCGCTTCCTCGTCTATTTGTTGGACAGGGTTTGGTTCTTGGGGATCCAGCTGATCTTCTCTCGCATGTTCCCCATCCGGTAACCTCCATTCTCCGGTCTCTAGTCTCCAATTTCTCGTCTCCTGTCTTCTTCTTGCGACATTCTCTCTTCCTTCGTTACTCTTGGGAAAGGAACACGCGGGCCCAGGCCTCGAAGTGTGCGCTTTCTTTTACCCTATCTCGTCTGGACATCCATACAGCGAACTAGGCCTCTTCGAGGTGTTCCCGACGTACGATTCCCATGTTTCCATTTGATATCCCTACGCACAGATAGCCGCTGTTTCTGTCCCAACGCATCCTTTGCACATCTATTCCCAACCTACATATTCTTTGCTCGCCCCAACCTTCCCGGTCCCGACTGTCTGTCTCTCTTTTCCATGTCTGTGCTACTCTGTCTGTCTTGTGCGCGTCCTACTCGACTATTTGAATTTTACTCCCGCCTTTTCCACCCCCCATATTAGTTTTCACATTGCCCCTTCTTCTCCCCATCTCCCTCTCGTCGTTATTGACTTCTGTCGTTTCTCTTTTGGTCTATCTTTTCTTCAAACTGCGGACGACTTTTCAGATTTTACATTTATACCACATCATTTGGGCCCAGCTGGCGTTGCAGATTGGCAACCTGACCGCTGGTTGTTGGGGCACAAATCACCTCAGTCGCCTGGATTTCTCCAGCCGCCTTGAATAGTTCATGACCAGGGTCTGCGTCTGTTGGTCGTTTGATGAACCGCCCACCTCCTTACCTGCCACTTTTCTTTTACACTTTGATTTTTTATTTCATTTTGCCTTCATCCGTTTTTTCTCATTTCTGCTATTTTGTCCTCCCTTGAACACAAAGGTGTTTTCATCTTTGAATTTTTGACATCTGGCCCGAGTATTTGTACGTCGTTCTGCTTCAGATTCCCTGATTTGTCCAGGCTCTTCTTCCGCAATGTCGAGCAACAGTCCGCCCAAGAGGCCACGGCTGTCTTTACAGATCAAAGCCCTTTCTACAGGCCCGAGTGTTCGGACTTCGCGGACACTTGCGGCAGTGGTCAACCCACGCTCGCCGACATCCTTCAACACCCTCTCCAATGTCTACTCGACGGCCATTGACCGGTCTGCATCGACGCCGGTGCCTATCACGGCGGAGCCGATTACTGCCATTAACATGAAAGCCAAGGGACTACCCCAGCTTCCTCGTTTACAGATGCCAATCAGCAACAATCAAGACCGCAACGCACGCACACCATGTGTTGCATCACATCTGCCAGAGACTCCCTTGACCGCAATGCCCATGTCACCTGCCGTGGCAATGGAGATCACCTTTCCGAGCACAATGACGGCCACACCGCCTCTTTCTGCAGGGCCTATCGACCCGGCAACTGCCCAACCGCAAGTCTTTTGTTTCTCACCAGATGATATTCAAAGACACAACCTGCTGCACGGGAGCCTCCCCGGAAACAAGGACTCAAGCATCCTTGTCACATCCGAGGAGGAGGGTGGTGATATGGTTACGGCAGTTCTCGACAGCTGCAGCGAGAGCAGTTTCACCGGATCCGAGGCCGGCGACGAAATACAATACCCGTCCAGCCTCACTTCGTCACCGCCCCAATCGCAATCTACGTCTACCGGTGCCACTGGCTTTACACCACGCCGCAGGATCACGGCACCGGCAATTTCAATGCCCAAGCGCCCAGCACCATATGTGCACCCTCGCGCACTGCACAGTATTCTGAGGAACTCGCCACTGCCACCGTACACAGCCCTATCGCCAAACTCGACCCGCCGCCAGTCACAGCGTCTTCTCGAGAAGGCATCTCGGCATGTCATGTATAACTCGCCCCTGACACAGACGATCACGACTAACCTGTACACAAAATCACACATCGATCTGCTGTGTGAAGAGGCGTCGCCTTTTTCTTCGCCCATGACATCAACGCCAACTGGCAACGACGCCGATACCGTGCTGGACCTGACTATGGCCTACACTGGCAACGAGACACGGGATGGCGGCACGACACCCGGCCCGTTTGAAGAAATGCGGCGCCGTATGGCGGGTCTTGGTACAAGCAGTGCAAGCAACAGTGTCGTATCATCGCCCCTCACGTCGCCAGGCGGCATCCGGAAGCGGAAGCATTCGCGGAAGGACAAGAAACGCCGGTGGGTCTGGACTCTGGGCCACGATGAGGAGGAAGAGGCGACGCTCAGCGGAGCTATGATTGCGCTCAAGGCTGCACAAAAAGCAGAGGCTGCGGCCGCGGCTGCGGCTGCAGAATCTGCGGTAACGCCAGTCGCTACCAGACCTCGACTTCTTTCGGTGCCGTCCGACAACGAGTCCGAAGCAGATATGAAGACACCACTGGCCGTGCAGGCGACCGCAACGGCATTTTCATTTTCTCGTGATATACCCGCGATTCCCGAGGTAGTGAGCGCTCCGGGAGATGTCGAAATGCAGGATTCGGATGCCTCCGATGCGGGACTCAGCACAGACAGGGCTAGCACAGCTCCGTCTGAGGCCTCGTCCGCTACAACAGCTGCAGAAGCTGTGAATGTGACGCCACGAAAAGCTCAGGCTCCACGCAAGAGAAAGAGCACGCCGACGCCATATGCTACAGACAGCGAGAGCGAGTTTGGCGATGGTTTTGAAGATAACGAGATCGAAATAGAAGATGCACACAGCAATCATGACGACAGTGCCGATGGCCGAGACCGCTATAGACATCACGCTGCAGATGTTGACGTGGACATGCAGACTCCGACTACTGCGCTTGGCAACCAATTGCAGGGAATTTGGCTGCGAACTGCGACGGCCACGGCTGGGCGCACAAGGATGGCGCCGGCGAACTGGCCAGATCCGCAGTAAGAGGTGTGGAGGGAAGCGAGGAGACGAAGACTGGAAAATTGGAATCTTTTTACGACACACTGATATAATGAGCATCATCCAGCGCTGGCGTTTTGATTTATTGGTTTTATTCTGCTTTAAGCGGTTCTGGTGTTTTTTTTTCTTGTCATCTTATTTTATTGTTTCACGCCGCTTTTGTTAATGTACTTATGCTGTACGAATAAAGTCTTCCGGGGGGATACCTTTCATACCCTTGATTTGCAAACTCACCCCCCAAAGCCAGCATTAACTCTGTCAGGATATTATTCTAGTATGTACAAGTACATCAAATTGGCCTCACAAAATACAAGATACAACTTCGGAACGTGCCAGCGTGCCAACGTGCCAGCTAAAGGCTACCCCTTTGAAGTAGTGACTGACAGCAAGACGGCGCAAACTTGTCAGATTGCCAGTCGCCTGTCCCGATTTTCAGCCTTTTCGACGAATCCAGTACCGGTCTGATTGCATCGCGATCGGGCTCCATCACTTGGCAACGATCTTCTGCCGGATCGACTAGACGGATAGAGGGTTGTATTCAGCTGAAGCCGTCAGACGCCTAAAAGACTAAAGTACAAAATTCACGGAGACGGCCGACTCAGAACTACTAAGAGACAGAGCACGGAATCGACAGAGTGCCTGACGGCGTTGTCTGTTTTGTCCAGAACTCATTCCCAAACTGCGGTGCACAGTGTCTTGACGTAACTGGATCGACCTGTAATTATGGAGTATCTCGGCTGTTTTAGCGTGTCTCGGGACAGTGCAGCACTGTGCCCTGTCTCGCCTGTGTGCTACCTGGCTCTCTGGCTGCCGTGTCTTGGATTTACCCCATATATTTTGTCCTACCAAAAAGAGGCAGTGACGTCATAGACCAACTTCATCTCCATGTTAGACAACCAATCGATCGGCGACAACTCACTAATAACCCATGAGCTACGGGCTACCAATGAGAAGGGCATTGGATATACTCAAAAGGTCGATACAGAAGTGGAGAAACGGTGCAAAGACTCCGCAACATGCCCGTCAATAGCTATCTCTTCAATGAATGGCTAATGCAGCTCTCGGTCAGCGTATCTCTCGATCAAAGAATGAGGTAAAGTACTGGCTGGACTGGGCTTGGCCCTGAACTAAACAACCTGGCAGTTCTAGCGTTCCAAAAACAATGCTTGGCCAGGCCCTTCGTCATCGGTGGCAGCTGAAGATAGAAACATTCGAGCATATGAAATCATATTAGCTCCTCTCGCTCCTCTGCCTGGCAGCACAAAACAAGGGAAGGTGCCAAGTTACGTACATCCATCCTCGATTGCTCTTTCCCACTTTGGAGCCTCGCCTCTCGAGCCTTCCTGTTTTATATTCTCGTCGCTGCCAATTGAACGCCCCTGAACCCAATTTCTCTTTCTCTTCTCTTTCTCTTTTCTCTTTTCTCTTGTCTTCTCTTCTCCTTTTTCGCTTTATTCCGTTTCCCTTTCCCTTACAGCCAGTGCCATCCACCTCCATCTGGCCCACCATGTCGAACATACAGGAGAGGGTCATTCCCTCCGGCCAGCACTATTCTGGCACGAACCGCATTCCCAATATCAAGCAATTTATGGACAGCCTTGATAATGAGAAGAAGCAACGCGATGCTGAGATCGATGCACAGCTACAAAAGAAACAAGCACGGCAAGCCCAGACCCAGGCTCAGGGCCAGGGCCAGAATCAGTCTTCGCCCGGCGGCGAGACAACCGACCACACAGCCGACGATGTCAGTGGAAAACGACGCCGTGTTGTCACGGATCCAGTGACGGGTCGTGAGGTCGAGATCGACGATATGGACGGCAAGCTTCTCAAGGCCGTGAGAGACCCTGCGCTGTCAGTACCCAATGCAAATCTCGACAAAGAGACGACAGCCAAGACCGAGGCCACACAGTCTGGAGAGGAGTACCGCCGCAATCAAGACATTACGGCACCACCGGATCCAGTCGAACCCGGATCCACGAGCGATGTTCCAATCCACGGCGAAAAAACAAACGTACTCTTCCACCCTACGCCCTCCATCAGCTACGAGCCTATGTTTGTAGCTCTCGAGGCGCGTGCCAACGTCTTATGTGCAGCCATCTTCTTGGCCATTGTGTTGTTCGGCAAGCTCTTTGGCGGCCGACTATTGGGCCTCATTCCTCTGGCAATATGTGTATCGAGCGGTATCTTTCTCTGGTTCAAACACCTCATTCGCCAAGGCCGCAACACAGAGTGGGCTAGCGAGCAGAAGCGTGGCGAGACGGCCGTTGTCAACCTGATCCCCGAGTCGGTAGAGTGGCTCAACTCAGCCTTGGCTCTCGTTTGGGGTCTGATAAACCCGGACATGTTTGCTGGTGTGGCAGATACACTCGAAGATGTTATGCAGGCCAGTGTTCCCGGTGTTGTCGACAACGTCAAGGTTAACGACATTTCCCAGGGCAGCAACCCCATCCGTGTGCTCAGTCTGCGCGCACTCCCTGACTCGCATGTGAAGGATCTCAAGAACGAGATCCGCAAGGAGAACCAGCAAACCAAGGACCCGCAGGAGGCTGCTGCTGACGAGGAGGGCGGCGAGTTCTACAACCTGGAGGCCACCATTGCCTACCACTCGCTTCCCTCGGGCAACGACGTCGCCTCCAAGGCTAAGAACATGGGCATGCAGCTGGTTTTCTACCTGGGTATTCGGGGTCTCTTTGGTGTCCCCTTCCCCATTTGGGTCGAGCTTAACGGCCTTGTCTGCACTGTTCGCCTTCGTGTGTCCTTCTCGCCTGAGCCGCCATACGTCAAGACTCTGAGCTTTACGCTCATGGGGCTGCCCAAGATCGATGCCAGTTGTATCCCGCTGATGGAGAAGGGCGCAAATATTCTTAACCTGCCTCTCATCTCCAATTTTGTCAACTGGACCATTGCCACCGCCGCGAACATGTACGTCGCGCCCAAGTCCATGACACTCGACATTGGCAAAATGCTGCAGGGCGACGGGATCCAGAAGGATACCACTGCCCTCGGTGTGCTGTTCATCCGCATCCACAAGGCCACCGGCCTTAGCAAGCAGGACGCTCGCGGCTCCAAGGGTGGTGGTTCTGACCCGTACATTTGCGTCGCTTTCTCCAAGTTTGGCAAACCACAGTACTGCACACGCGTTATTCAGGACGACCTTAACCCCGTGTTCGAGGAATGTGCCGCGCTTCTCGTCACCCCAGACATTGTCCGTGTGGACGAGCAGCTGTCTCTCGAGTTGTGGGATAGTGACCGCTCGTCTGCCGATGATGTTGTCGGTAAGGTTGAACTGAGCATCCAGAAGCTGATCCGCCACCCGGGCAAGATGTTCCCGCAAGTCTCGGGCCTCCGCGGTGTCAAAGCCGACAGCACAATGCCTGGTGAGCTGCACTGGGAGGTTGGCTATTTCAGCAAAACCCAATTCCGCCGTGCTCTGCGCACCGACGGCAAGAACCCGGCTCTGCCCAAGGAGCTGCGGGAGGATCCCAGATTGCAGGATGAGCACGGTGTCATCACGAGCCCTGAAGAGGACGCCGTCGTCCACACGCCACCAGACCCGCTTTGGCCCAGTGGTATTCTCAGCGTCGTTGTGCACCAGGTTGTTGGCCTTGAGCTAGAGAATATCAAGGGGTCCAACGGCAAGCGCAAGGGCCGTGAGTACGAGCCTGCTCGTCCCGAAGCCGGCGAGCTCAAGGAGGAGCAAGGCAAGAGGCTACCCAGCTCGTACTGTACCATCATCATCAACGACGAGCTCGTGTACAAGACACGCACCAAAGTTGTGTCCTCCAAGCCCATCTTTGAGGCCGGTACGGAACGCTTCATTCGAGACTGGCGGTCCACCATTGCCACAATTACTGTCCGCGACTCACGCAACCGCCAGCATGATCCCATCATTGGTGTCGTCCCTCTCAAGCTGTCCGAGGCTCTCTTAACCGGCAGCCAGAGCACTCGCTGGTACCCACTTGACGGTGGTATCGGCTTTGGCCGCATCCGCATCAGTCTGCTCTTCCGCTCTGTTGAGTTGACTCTGCCGCGCACCCAAGTCGGATTTGGCGAGGTCGGCACCTTTGAGTTCCTGTCCGACTCCATCACCTCTACCAAGTACGCCCCGTCGTCTCGCGTCAAGATGCGTCTGCGCACAGGCGGCAGTTCTGCCAACATTCGCAGCGACAAGAGCAGCCGTATTGAGAACGGTCTCCGTTGGGACATTAGTGCCGGCGACGAGAATGCCAAAGACCACAAGCACCATAAGGACAACCGCGTGCGCCTGCCTGTTCAGTACCGCTACCGGTCTCCCGTTTTCTTTGAGTTGCACCCTGTTGGCCGTCGCGGCAAGGGCGCCTATGCTTGTATCTGGCTGCAAGACGTGGCCGACAACGAGGAGACGACCTTTGACGTGCCCATCTGGAAGTGCGACAACCCTCTGCGGCTCTCTCAAAACTACATCACCGAGGAGAACTATCGAGAGATTCCGGACATCGATATAGAAGACGTCGGTCGCCTGCATTTCCGTGGCCGCTTCAAGCCTGGAATGGACCTTGAGCATCTTAAATTTATCAGTGATAACGACTCGCGCGAGACTGTCGAGACCTGGGAGGCATGCTATGCTGAAGGCGTTCGCTCCGAGACCGTCACGGCCGAAGTTCCCAAGCATGTTCAGAAGATGCACAACGAGTCACTTATCAAGAGCCGTGATGTGATTGCGTCAGGATCCAAGGGTGACCAACAAAAGTGGCTGGCCAAGGATGGCACCGACTGGTCGGGTGCCTTTGGCACAGATGCAGCGGGCGGCACTGGCGCCGATGGCGCCACGTCCGAGGAGAACGCCGCTGCTAATGTTGCCGGCACCAATGTTGACGATGTCGGTGGTCCAAGCCACCGGGAAACAATGAACAGCGTTGCTGGTGAAAGCGCCGCCGGTTATGGTGACGAAGACGAAGACGATTACGACTACGGTGACAGTGAGGACGACGATGACGATTACGATGAAGACGACGATTTTGAAGAGAGCGAGGAGGGTGATGCAACGAGCCGTAGCGGCACTGATGCTGCCAGCCGGGCGAGTCGGCGCAGAAGCATGCGCAGTGCTCGAAGTGCTCGCAGCTCCGGCCACCGCTCACAGCCTTCGGGCGACTCGGTTGATCTGGGCATCAACGACTCGTCGTCTGTGGTCAACGGTGGCCCCAGACACAGCCGCACCAACAGTGGAGCTACTGGCGGTGCTATGTCGTCGCGAGTCAGCGATGGCACGGGCAGCGGCCAGGCCTCGATGAGCACGGATGGGACAAGTACGTCGGGCCGCCGCAAGAGCATTAGCAGCATCACGAATCCCATCAAGCAGTACAAGGACTACAAGACACGGAACCGTGACTTGCACCGTCGTCAGCGGGGATTGATGCAGTGGTAAGTGTGTGCATTGACTATTGACTTGATGAAATTCTTAGGAGATGAGCATCCACTAACATTAGCAGGAAACCCATGCGCAACATCCAGTTTGCCAAAGACGAGGCCACGTTTGCCGTCCGCCGGGCGCTAAACGTTGGAAAGCTCAACGGGCGCTCGCCGGATATTGAGACCGAAGTGTAGATTGCCAGCGTTGAGCGCCTGAGATACCTGTTTAAATATGTTTGGCAAAATTGGCGGTCCATTTTTGTTTCCTTTTGATTTTTTTCCCCCAATATTTTCCTTTGTTGTCTTTTGAAACACACGCGAACTGTAATAACATGCACAGGCACACGAACTGGAAGACAAAAAAATTGGACAAAACAGAGTTAACAAGAAGAAGGGCTGCGATGAAGATACACGAGAAAAGTATGAAGTTGTCCGTTATGTAATCTTATGTACTCTTATGTACTCTTTTAATGATACAAGAACACCAATAAAAAATCATCAAATAAATATGCTCTGGCCCCCAAACAGGCCCAACTAATCCAGGCGAATACCGGCCTCCTTGCGCTTCTTGAGCTGCTGCGCCGTTGCAGAGCTCATGCCAACGTTCTGGCTGGCGTCCAAGATACCCTCGGCCATGTGCCGCTTCTCGGCCTCGATCTTCTTGAGCATCTTGTCCGTCTTGCCGCGCCCGCTCGTCTTTCCGTGGAAGCCGTGACTGAGAGCCCGGAACGCCTCTTTTTGGTTCAACTCACGGCCGTGCTCGTCGACGTATTCCAGGTTGAAGTTGGGCGTGTAGTTCTTGTTGAACATGTCCTGCAGCATCCGCGACGTCTGGTACTCGCGCTGTGCGTTCTGCTTGCGAGCGTACTCTTCGCGCTCGCGAGCGGACATGCGCGACAGAGGGCCCGATGTGCGGTCGTACTCGCGCTTGCGCCGTGCTTCTTCTTCTAATTTTGCGAGCTGCACGCGCTTCTCGGTGATGAACTTCTGGTGGGCCTGCATGCGTGCGTTCTTTTCGGAGCCGGTCATGCCGTCGCCCTGACCCTCGCCTTCCAGAATACCGCGTCCGCGCAGAATGGAGAGTGTCGCGCCCATGCCCTCGCTAATCTTCTTTTCCTCGTCGAGACCTCCGCCGTCATCGTGATACGACACGCTGCTGCCCTCACGTTTGTTGCGCAGCGCCTCTTTGTCATCGTCCCCGTCCTTCATAGCGACATCCTCGTCGTCGCTCTCCTCCATGGCCGTTACCGACGACGCCCGAGCCTGTTTTCGTGGCCGGGGCGCGTCGTCTTCACGGTCTTCGCGTCGCTTCAGGTTGTTGATAAACTCGGCTGTCTCGTCAATGACCAGTCCGCCGGTTGTCGGTGGAGCGTCCCCGTTTTCGCCTTCGCCTTCTGGGGCCGTAGATGCTTCCCGCAGCTGCTTGGCAAGGTCCTCTGGCCGCGTGCGCTTCCGCTTCTTCAGCGCTTCACGACGTTGTGATGCCAATGATAACTGCAACTCGTCGTCATCGCGGAACAGCTCTTCGGCATCCATGGCCCGGCGCTTGCGTCTCTTGGCTACGAACGCCTCGGCTCCTTCGTCGACGTCCATATCGCCTTCGTCGGCGGCGCCGGCGTTGTCGTTTTCGTCGCCATTCTCAGCCGCCACCGGGAAGAGGCCCTCGTCGTCGTCGCCGCCGCGTGTCCTCGTCTTTTTTGTCTTGGACGACTTCTTCTTCTTGGGCTTCTTGATCTTGATTTCGGACGCGTCGAGGTAGTCGGACGAGGGCATGCCGGACAAGATGTCGTCAATGGCCAGGTTCTGCTGTTCGGCAGTTCGGCCGCTAGCACCCGCCGCGCCTGTTCCGGGGGCACCTGGTGCGCCACTGCCTCCTCCGTCCAGCCCCAAAATGGCATTCGGGTCCAACGTAAAGTGTTTCCGCTTCTTGCCGTAAATTTCCTCGTCGTAATGGCCAAGGATCGTGTTTGCGCCTCCATCGTCGTTTAAGGGGTCGTACACGGGGCGCTTCTTCTTCAGTTTGAGGCGTTCCTGCAGCTCTTCCTCCTCGCGCAGACCCAGGTTTTCCAGCTCGTCGCCCTCGTCCTCATTGACCAGGACTGTCGCGTCTTTGAGCGTCAGAATCTGGTCTCCGCCGTCGAGAAGCGAAGCCATGTCGTGGCCCACTTTGACGCCCGTCGGCAGGTTGTCGTCGTCGTTCTCGTCGTCGCTTGCCACACCGGCTGCTCGCCGCCGCCGCCGCCGTTCTGCCTCGGCTGCCGCCTCTTCGCTCAGCTGCTGTTTCTCTTCAGCCTTGGAAATCTTCTTTTGCCGCTTTTTTTGGCCGCGCAGCCACGCCTTGGCGTCGCCATTGGCGTTTCCCCCCTCCTCGTCATCGTCCAGGTCGCCTAGTGTCTTGCCTTCGAGGACGGCATGTCGTTGTGCTTTTTCGCGTGCGCGCTTCACAGCCGCTGCCTTCTCTTCGCGCCGCTTCTTGGCCAGCTGTGCATCCTGCATCTGCTTGTAGTTGTCGTATGCTGCCGCATGCCGGCCGTCGAGCGTCGCCAGGGGGTCTTCCTCCTCCTTGTCATCGCCATCGCCATCGCTGCTGTCGCTGTCGCTGTCGTCGCCAGACTGCGGTTCTTTTCCTGGAATCGGCAAAGGCTTCAGGCCCATAGACTCTCGGAGGCGGTTGGCCTCTTCGAGCGTGGCGAGATCCATGGCGGCGGTATGTGAGGAGTGCCGGCTATGTTGGATCTGGTTTCTTGTTTGTTTTATGAGGTGCTTTCGTGTGCGATGTTTGATTGAAAGATTGAAAGATGTTGTCGGATTCAAGGCAAAAGTTGTCTGAGGTCGAAGTCAAGGTGTTTGGCGGTCTTCACTGTACATTTCGCGCTGTGCGCCTAGACCCATTGTAAACTCGCCCCATCCGACGTAGTGCAGGCCAAATCGGTACCTGGCGCTGTTATTACTATGCCGATAAGATAAGAAGAAGGCTGGCTGCTGAAAGGCTGGCGCCTTTGCTTTTGTTTTGCTGGGCCGTGCACGTGACGGCAGAAAAAAAATATGTGGGCCCGTATCCTCCATACATAAATATTGCGACTAAAATTTTCCAAAGCTTCCTTTTCCTTTTCCTCTCTTCTTCTTCTTCATCAATCACGGATCTGTGCCCAGACGTCCTCTGCTTGTCGCGCCTTTCGGGGCCGGCCGAGTTCAGAGTCGATGACTGCGGCAGTTCGATACATCCTATGGAGACATTGCATTCTATTGTTCTTCTGCCTCACGGCGGCAGCATGGTGTCAATTTCCTATCGACAGGTCCCAGAGTAATCGAGTTTCTCCTGGAGCGATGCTGAGTTCGCCGTAAAAAGCTGAGCGACGCGGACTGGGAGGGCTCGAGACCGTCATATTCCAAGCCGTTTTCCGACGATCGTCGATCTATGAGGTTAGGGGAAAACCATGACCTGGTCACATCTATTTCTATTTCGATTTCACAATTTTTTTTGTGTGTGTTTTCTATCGCCAACGTGCCAATAAACGACGCACGGCCAATCACATGCCGAGATGTTCATTTATGCCGTGCACGTATGCATCCTGTTTGCTCTTGCACGGCCATGCATGTGCGTCGATAGTGGACGACTTGTTGTGCAAAGTGTTGTCGTATCTCATTTCTATCTCAAAATATGGGAGCACGTAAATCGTGCCTCGTGCGATGCAATCCATGGCCGGCTGTCCAAACGCTGCGCTCATAAGTACTTGCTCTCCAGCTCATGTATCAGCGTGTCCACGGCCCATTCAAGCGTCGTTGCCATGTCGATATCGGTGCCCTTATCAAGCTGCGTCAGGATGTGTTCCTTCTCGAGTGTCGCCTTGTTTGGCGTGCCCTCCACATTGCCGTCGTCGAACAGCCACTTGTGTGCCTCGACATAGTTGGGCCACACGATCTTGTCGACGTAGCCCGGCGGGTCCTTCCAGAAGCCCTCGAGTGTCACGTAACCATCGCGTGCCTCGCGTCGCTGCGTTGCCTTTGCGTGGCTGACTCGTAGAAAGAGCCGCACGTCGATCTGTTCCATGGCTGCGCGCGTCGCCTCAGAATATAGCAAGAAGCCGTCGAAGAAGCAGATCCGTAGAGTGTTGTTGGAAACAAGCTTGTGGCCGGACTGGCCGGGCTGGAGCCATGCCTGGACCTTGGCCTTTTGTGCTTCGATTGTCTCTTCTGGGACGGGGCATTTGCCAACAGAGTTCTGGTCTTCTTTGGAGAAAAGGTCGGGCTGTCGCGGGGGAGTACTTGTGAGCTGGGACGTCCGTTCAGAGGGAGAGGAGAAGTCCAGATGTTTGGAGGTAGAGGGAGGGAGAGGTGAGCGAGAAAGAGAGGGAGTAGAGGGGGAATGAAGAAGGTGAGGGGACCGACGCCGAGAGGCTTGCCGTTGCTGGCCGCCGTGATCTGTGCGGCTGGATAAATGAGAATTGCGACTGACCGGCAACACGCCGTGCGTGCGGATGTGTGCGAGAGCCTGCTCCATATCCGGGAGCGAAAGCGCTTCGGCGCAGTCCCAGTCGGCGAGGCCATCGACAGAGATGGGGATGCTGGGCACATTAGCAGACATTCCAGCATCGGAGAGCGTCCATTCGAGCACGACGCAAAGAGCCAGTCCCGCTCCGCACTCACTCTTTGTCGTTCTTGTAGAAGTCGTCCTCGTGGAGAATAAACGTGTTTGGGAAAATATCACGAAGAAGCCGTGCCAGTGTTGTTTTGCCACTGGACGAGCAGCCGCTGATGCCGACAACAACGGCCTTCCGTTCGGCAGAGGCCATGATGGGCTGTGTTCTGAGCAAAAGGAACAAATAGTTAAAAAAAAAAAAAAAAAAAAAAAAGGTGTACAGTGAGGCGCTGGGCGGACTCAGACCCAGCCTCGATAAGAAGTGAAGCAAATACGTCAGATTCGTTTTTATGTATTTTACGGACTGTCGTAAAGATATACACCAGAGCTATCTGCATTATTGGCAACTGCAACCCATCCTAAGCAGTTGCCTAGGGCGGGCGGTTTTGGCTGCATAGCGGGGTGCTAGGCGCTGTAGCCCGGCCTCCAAAGGCGGGCGATTCGCCAGATTCCTGGCCAGGCCCAGAGCGGCAGGTGGTTGCATCAAGCTGCACCTGCTTCGCCGAAGGAGTCACGTGTGCCGAAACACCCTCTGACTCTGTCGACACGGAATACAATTCCGTTGACGCAATATTCATGCCGGACGCCCATTTTTTTTGGTCCCGACTCCCTCACAGTAGCTTCAGGTGGCCCGTAATCTTGTCTACCAGGCTCTTCGGCGCCGGGCCGACTCCGAGCACGGTCAGACTCCCCGACTCGATCTGTGTGCGTCCTGCGTCGGCAATCACCTCTGCTGTCACGCCCAAACTGTGTGCAATGCCCATCAGCGTCACCAGCGTGTCCTCGCCCTTGGCCTGCACGGCGATCTTGGCCTGTCCGCGGCGTTCCCAGCGCTGCAGCAGGCGGGCCGCACTCGACGTCGGATCGCGCCCGGCGGCACGGCGGAGGATCTTGTAGCAGGCAAGCGTGGCGTGGCCACATTGTGCCGCAATTTTGCCTGACAGGTTAGCTGTGTACAGATCAAAAGTGTACGAAGCAGTGACCTACCCTTTGTCATCCCCAAATCTGTCCGCACAACCAGCACCAGTTTGCACTCCTCGTCGCCCGAGTGGCTGTGCGTATGGCGCGACTTGTCCTTCTCCTTCTCTTTCTCCTTCTCCTTGTCCTTGCTGCTCTTCTTCTTTTTCTTGCTGCTCGTGCTGCTGCCTGCAACGCTCGGTGCCCGCTGCCGCAGTCCGTCCCGGTAATCGGCCTCGTCGCCGTTGGCCCAGTTTGGCGCGTGGTCCAGCAGCACGCCGTCGTCAATGTCGGACGCCTCACTCTCGAAGGGGTCCGTGAGGTTCCGCCGCCGCTCCTCGGCCAGCTCGGGGGAGATCAGGTAGCCGCGCGTCGAGTAAATGCCAAAAAGGAGTCCAGTTACAAACGCGACGGCGCTCGTGCTGATGGCCAGCGCCGCCGGGTTGGCCATTGCTCGGTCGGACCACGCAGCAGCCATTTTAGGGAGCATGGGGTCGTCTGGCGGAGCGGTCGTTTTGCTGAGCGTTTGTAGCGAAAGAAAAAGAAAAATGAGTCTTTGTGGTTGGGATTCTGTTGTTGCTAGTTGTAGCGTCCGTCGCACGTTCTTTCTTTTTTACCCTAGAACAAAGATGGCGGCAGGATCGAACATCGAAAGGTCACGTCTGGATTGTCAGACGCGAAAGGGGCAGGGGCGGTGGGCTCGGACGCAAATTAGCGGCGTTTCCAGCTGCCAGTACGACCCGCCTAGCAGAAAACCGCCAGATTTCAGGGGCTGAGGGGTACTTTTACGGGTATGTTACGGGCACGTTACGGGCTCTATCACAGTCCGGTCCATGTGAAAAAGGTGACGTTCACCGCTCCGGGCAGCATGTGGAATATCAAACTGGTGCAAAGCTACTAAATACACAGTACAAGTAGTCTAGACTCTAGACACAACCAAACATCAACGATAAATCTTACTTTACAAATGAATATAATACTACTGAAACGGGATAAAAGGCTATTAGTTCTTTACCAAGCACAGAAACAACCCCCATTGGATTAGATGCAAACAGCGCAAAAGTATACATTTTGAACGCCACCCCATAACGCCAGGAAATGAATATACAGGATACAAACAGTGACCACGACCATTACAACTCTTAATCAAGTTTAATCCTTCCGGACAAACCGTCCCAAAGCTGGGCCCAGCTCTGCCTTGGCCTCCTTCATCTTGTCGTCCTTGCGGGCCTGTGTCTCCTTCCAGATCTCGTCCACCTTCATGCGCTTCTCGTCGATAACGTTCTTCTTGCGCTGCTTCCGCAGGTACTTCTTCAATGCTGTGCTCTTGCCTCGCGCCTTGTTGCGGATCTCGGCCGCGATATCCACAGGGACCGCGTCCAGATCCTGCTCCGCCTGGCGCTGCTTTGCCGACCGCAAATCCAGCTTGCCGACAAAGTTGGGGTCCAGGGCGATCATCTCGGGCTGCAGCTTGTTCAGCAAGCCCTTGACTTCGGCCTCCTGGCGCTGCTTGGCCGTCTCGTAGGGGTTGACCTCCAGAGCATCAAAGTTGGCCTCGCCGGCACCAGGGATAATCAGCGATGAGAAACCGGCGCTGTGGCTGACGCCAAGCACATCCTCAAACGGACAGAAGCGCACGCGCTCAATCGCCTTGCCGTCGCCGCCCCAGGCCATGTAGGGGCTCTGCACCTTTTCTGCCGTCGCGCCCGGGCCGGAAAGAATGCCCTTCCAGATCGTGGTGCGTGTGCCGTGGCCGACCGCCGTCAGGCCCTTGTCGGATATAGCGAGTGAAGATGCAGGGCCGTTTGTAAAGTAGCTGTTGATCTCGCCCTTGAACATGCGAATGTCCCACACGTTCATACGGCAGTCCTGGCCAGCCGAGACCATGTACCGGCCCTCGCGGTCGATGGCGAGAGACCGCACAGGGCCCCTGTGTGCAAGCAGCTTGACCAGCGGCTCAGAGGAGTTGGGCGACCAGAGCGTGACGGTGCCGTTCTGGTGGCCGGCGTGGAGAATGGCGTTGTAGGGGTTTTGGGTCAGAGACACGGGCGTGCCCGACTTTGTAAAGATTTCTGACACGAGCTGGCCCGTCGATACGTCTTGGTACTTGAGATGGCCAGACATGCCCATGGTCGCCAGCAGGAAATGGTACGGCAGGAACTCCATGTGCGACACTTCGACGTGTTTGCGCAGACAATGCAGCTCGACGCCGTTGCGGTCGTAGATATAGGTATAGCGCTTCTGCGCCACGGCAAAGTATTGGTTGTTGTGCAGCCACTGGATATCGCGCACGGTCTCGCCAAGTTGCAGTTCGCAGCCCAGCTTGCCCTCGCGCCAGTCCATCGTTGCGACGTGGCCCTTGCGTCCGGCCAGCAGAAGCTCACGGCCTGTTCTTGTGAATTCGCAGAGGTACGGGCCAAGCTGGTCGAGCTTGAGGTCGAATCTCTTCTGCGCCGCTCCCACAGCCACGTTCTGTGTCACTTCATCCTGCCGTACCCGATATGTCCGCTCCAGCTCCGTCTCGGGCTCAAGGAAACCGTCGGCATGTTCGAGCAGCAGTTCCGAGTCTTTTGCCTGGTCTGCTGCCCGCTGAAACCGCGTCTCCAGGTTGCCCAAGTTGCGCTTGAGCTTCTTGTCTTTGATGTTCTTGACGTCGATCTGTCGTCCTCGGCCGTACTCCTTCTGTGCCTGCTTGTGCCGCCGTATCCGCTCCTGCTCGTCCTTGGACCGCAGCTCCAGCCGCACGTCTGTCACTTTTTCTGCTCCATTGTCGTAACGCGCCACAGCACCCGAGCCCGATTTCGTCACGCGGCCCGAGGCCGAAACGTTTGCCATTGCTTGTCGCAGTTCGCTTTGATATGTTCTGCGCCGATAAAGAATGGTATTGTAGATCGATGAGGTTTCGTTGAGAATAATATAATGATACAGTGCGTGGTAGGATGGCAGAAAATGGTTGTCGCGAAGATTTCGAGAAAGGTGAAGGCGCAGAGTTCTGCACTAAAACATTGGTCTCCATAAAAAAAATTATTATCGGTATCAGTCCTGCCCATTTATCTTTCTTATCGATAAGCTACATCCCCCACCAATTGTTTACGCATCAAAAATTCTGCCACTTAAACTTTTTTTTTTAATGTGAAGGGCATTTTCCGCCGAGGAGGGGTCTAATACCAATATCAAATATCTGTACGGTGGGCAGGACAGCCGCATCGACAACATCAACGCCAAAGTTTGAGATTTTGACCCTGTTCCCCGACCCAATTCCGCTTCAAAACAAACAATCAAAAAACAACAATCCTCGACTGATCGAACATCTTCGAAATGCCGTCGTTTACGGCTGGTCACAGCCATAAGTCGACGACGAAAACCACCAACAAGCCGTTCAAGGCTGCTGGCAAGGGTCGTCGTCACAAGGGTGAGTTGGGAATAGATGGGTGGAAACAAGACAAAAATGACATCTATGGCATCTAACAATACCCCCCGAAACAGGCAAAACTGCCGACGAAAGACCAAGAACTCCGCATCAACAAGTCATGTCAAAACTGGACCGCCGCAACCAGAACCGCCAGCGCCAGCAAGAGAAGCAGAAGGAGCACCGTCTCGAGGCCTCCATCTTCTCCGGCCGCAATGCCGCCCCCAGAAATGTCGCCGTCATTTCTCTGTGCAAAGACTGCGATACCACCGCCGCCGTCCAGGCCTTGAACGGCAGTCTCGATATCGAAGTGCCTGTCAGATCGGCTGGCGGTACGCTGCGTGTGCCCATTGAGCGTTTCAAGCAGCAGCTGCAATACATCCTTGTGCCCAGCGACCGCGATGTTTTGGCCAGCATCGACGCTGCTCGCTCGGCTGATTTCGTCGTTCTCCTTATTTCTGCGACCGAGGAAGTCGACGAGCGCGGCGAGCTGATTCTGCGCAGTGTGGAGAGCCAGGGCCTGTCGACGCTGTTCACGGCTGTGCACGGCCTCAACAGCCTCGAGACCCCCAAGCAGCGCTCCAGCACGCTCGACTCCCTCAAGTCGTTTATGCGCCATTTCCACCCCGATCAGGAGAAGCTTTTCGCCCTCGACAACCGCCAAGAGTGCTCCAACCTGATCCGCTCACTGTGCAGTGCCACGCCCAAGGGCATCCACTGGCGTGACGAGCGCAGCTGGATTCTGGTTGAGGACGTCCACTTTGGTTCGTCAGAAAACGATGCGGCGGCAGTGCTGACGGGCGTTGTTCGTGGCCGTGGTCTCAAGGCCGATCGCTTGGTGCAGGTTGGCGACTGGGGCACGTTCCAGATTGACAAGATCACAGCTGCGCCCCTGGAGACACGGAAGCCCAAGGCAGCGGCGGCGGCAGCCGATTCCATGGCCGTCGATGGCCAGGAAGGCGGCGAGGCTCTTGGCGTTCTGGATGCCCCCACCGAGGACCGCGACGATCTGGACACGCTTGCTCCCGAAGGCACTGTTCTCGATGAGAGTGAAGACGACGAGATGGAGGGCGACGGCCTGGATGGTGTGTCCGTGGCCACAACAAGCCGCAAGGGTGTGCTCCTTGACGACCACCACTACTTCTCCGAGGAGGAGGATGTCAAGGCCAAGCCTGCTGTTCGTCTTCCCAAGGGCACGTCCGAGTACCAGGCTGCTTGGATTCTGGACGATGCGACATCCGAGTCCGGCTCTGATATGGACGACGACGACAACGAAGACGAGGCCATGGGCGGCGACGAGGACGAGGAGAAGGCCCACCCCGCCGACGGTATGGAGGGCATCGCACAGTATGCTCCGACAGAGGCCGGCGCCGGCCAGTCCGAGTACCCCCAGTCTGAAGCGCCCTATGTCGAGAACAACGACGAGCAGGAGGCTGAGCAGCTTGCCCTTTACAGATCACAAAAGAGAACAGAGGCTGAGGATGACCTGGAGTTCCCCGATGAGATCGAGCTGCACCCCAACGTCCTTGCACATGAGCGTTTGGCGCGGTACCGTGGTCTCAAGAGTCTGCGTTCGAGCAGATGGAACGAGAAGGAGGACCGCCCGCACGAGCCCGAGGACTGGCGCCGCCTGTTGCGCATTCCCGACTACCGCGCGTCCCGGATCCGGTCGATGCGTGAAGCTCTGATCGGCGGTGTCGCTCCCGGCACCCGCGTCAGCGTGCATCTTTCCAAGGGCCTGCTGCCAGAGGCGATTCGCGCTGCCTACAGCCCCAGCAAGCCTGTGACTCTGTTCTCTCTATTTCGCCACGAGAACAAGCAGACCGTTGTCAACTTCCTCATCAACCTCAGTGCGGAAGAGCCCCGGTCCATCAAGTCCAAGGAGGAGATTATTGTGCAATGCGGCCCTCGGCGGTTCGTCGTCAACCCTCTGTACTCTCAGAGTGGCGTCACCCCCAACGATGTGCACAAGTTCGCCCGTTTCCTGCATCCGGGCCAGACAGCTGTGGCCACCTTTATTGGTCCTGTTACCTGGGGCTCCGTTCCCACACTTTTCTTCAAGCGCGTCAAGAACAGCACCGTTCCCCTGCTGCCTGGCGTCTCTGTGCCGCCAAACATGAGACTGGCCGGTACTGGTACAGCCCTGCCGCCGTCAACGTCTCGTGTCGTCGCCAAACGTGTGGTCCTCACTGGCCATCCTTACCACATCCACAAGAAGATTGTGACTATCCGTTACATGTTCTTCAACCGGGAGGACGTCGAGTGGTTCAAGGCCTTGCCGCTGTGGACCAAGAGAGGCCGGAGCGGTTACATCAAGGAGGCTCTTGGTACACATGGTTACTTCAAGGCCACGTTTGATGGCCGCATCAACCCTCAGGACAGTGTTGGCGTCAGTCTGTACAAGAGAGTGTTCCCGCGCAAGTCTGTGCCTTTCCAGGAATGGGCTCCTGCTTCTGAGAATGAAGAGTCCGCTCGGGCGGCAGACGATGACATGGACGAGGATATGGCCTAAAGGGACGGCATGGAAAAGGGTACATGATGACAGGTTTTCTGGTTTTTGGTTTAGACGGCGGATCAAAAAGTTTACGCATGATAATGATACTTCATTTTTTATATCTTGTAAATGGATGGCCATGCTTGGTTGGTTTTAGACCAGCTAACTTGTTTATGTTCAAAAATAATTATATATGTCGAATAATACGGTAGCAATGTGTCGTAGCAAAAGGTGCCTTGCCCCTGTTTAAGCCTTCAGCGCCTCGAGGCCCTCAGTCGGTCTCGGGCCGCCAGCAGCCTTGGCAACAGACTCAGCACCGCTGGCGCGCCATGCGCTCAGGATCAGGTTGACAATGTGGTCGACACCGACGTCCTTCTTGACCTGCGCAAACACCGTCGGGCCGCCCTCGCGCATTTTGCGAGCATCGCGCTCCATGACACCCAGATCGGCACCCACGGCCTCGGCCAGGTCCGTCTTATTGACAACTAGCAGATCGCTCTGCGTGATGCCCGGGCCACCCTTGCGCGGCACCTTGTCGCCGCCGCTGACGTCGATGACGTAGATAATGAAATCCGCCAGCTCCCGGCTGTAGTTAGCAGCCAGATTGTCGCCGCCAGACTCGATCAGTAGCAGATCCGTGCCGAACACGGCGTGCAGGTCCTCCAGGGCCGCCAGGTTCGCGCTGATATCCTCACGCACGGCGGCGTGTGGGCAGCCGCCCGTCTCAATAGCTTTGATGCGCTCTGCCGGCAGAGCACGGTTCTTTGTCAAAAATTCGGCGTCTTCGCGGGTGAAAATGTCGTTGGTAACAGCGGCGATCGAGTACTTTTCGCGGAGGGCGTGGCAGAGCGCCAGCATCAGGGCCGTCTTGCCCGAGCCGACAGGGCTGCATGTGAATGTTAGTTAAATGGCACGTATTCAATCCCAGGTTTTAGGTTTGCACAGTAGAAAACGCACCCGCCAATGCCGATAGTGAATGCGCGGTCCTCCCACACGCGGCCCTCGACGATCGGCATTTCCCGACCCAGGAAGCTGCCGGGACCGTCAAGAATCTCATGGCTGTGTCCGTGCTCAGCTGCCGAGACAGTCGAGTCGTGGCCATGGCTGGCATGCATGGTGATGCCGCCGTCGTGCGAATGCATATGAGACATGGTGATGGGAGGAGATGGGTTGGGACTATGGTATTAAGCAGTCAGAATGGCAAGTGAAAACAGTGTCGATGACGTCTGAATGGCAGTTCCAAAATGTTTTGTTAAGAAAGTGCTGTCGGAGCAAAATACTGTATCGCTGGCGGCCGTTCTCTTATCAGCCTCGGTGTGGGGTTGAAGCTCCATTGGCGCGCGCTGATAACCTGATAATTGATAACGCGGCCGAGAGGGGTCAGCGCATTATCCAGATCCATGACAAAAAAGATGGTAATGCCAATGGACAAACTGGGGGCAGTGTGGAAAATGGATACAGCAAAATTTTCAAGACAAGTTTCGAGCGCGTTGAAAAGAGAAGGTGATCGAAGCAGAAACTCAGACACATGAAGAAAGAGTATCCACAAGAGTTGCAGGCACAATAATTGAGGGAAGGAACGAACCCCCAGTAATAGCTTGCTTCCGTTTCAGGATTTTCGATATCAGAGACCGTAAATGGAAAGTGGAAAGAGCTGCTCAGAGAACCTCATATAGCCGTGCAATATTAATCCATAATGCCGTTTTCTTGCATACAGCACCACGTATTCATTGCCTCGTCGATAAATGCTATTTCGCGTGAATGGGATAAACACCCGCACTACATAACGACATCGCATGAACACGCGAAGCTCAGGCCACAATGAGGCAAGCCAATGCCAGTATTTCCATGACAGTACCTAAACTCAAAAACAACATGACTTTCACCAATATGGGAACGCGGGAAAGTCAAGACTCAAATGGATCCTCTCACTTGTGACGAAGTATGGAAATTTATTTCGACACTTTCGAGCCATGTTCTGGTCCTGGCTTCAGCCTCGTTGGGACCATTAAAGGAATATACGGGGCCAGCTATCCAACCAAAATACAGCTCGGTGTTCGAAGAGCGAGGGCAACATCACTGCACGTGGTCTCGAATCAGGCTGTGTGGCGTGTACTATCTATCACAGATCGCGTCTCAACCTCAAATGGCGGAACTTCGAATGAACATCATTCCATAAAGTAACCAAGACGACCCTAAAAAATAACGGGCGGAACCACGGGATAGTCTTTACACATCAATATGGCATTTACAGTATGCCGCTGCAGGCGAATTGAAAAGGTTGAAAATTGGGAGACATGCAATCATGGCTGAAGCCGCAGTGTTACGGTGAGCCAGAGAGATGAACAAAGAGGGTGTTTGATTCGCCCCAAAACTTTGAGTAGCTCTAAAAAAAAGTGAGAAAAAAACGCAGCACGTTTATTCACCACCGACGTCGCTGCAAACGCCGCCTCGCTGACGTCGACCGCCCCCGATTCTCGCAACGGCAAACCGGGATGCCTTGCGGACTGCAATTGAGTCACAGCGGTGTGTGTCGATGTGGCTGTCATTGGATTTTTTGCCTTTTGTCAGTATTTTTAATCCAGCTTATGCTTGCACGTTTAAAACCAACAATCGATACGGGCGTTTGTTTGTCGCCTTTCAATTTGTCAGTGATCATCGTGCACTGCCAGAAATAAGAAAAAATAAGAAAGAAAAAAACGAAAGAAAAATCTGCAGGTCATTTGACCACACTCGCCATACAGAACTGCAAAAAACTTGTTTGCAGCCATTATTTATGTTGTCTGACAGTCATCTCCAGATGCCACAAGGCGCAGATGCAGGGCCCTCGTAAGGATTGTACCCAAGATACGACTGACATTCGAGACATTTCGAGCAAGACGGTGACTCCCGTCTCTTTAACACAAAAAATGACGGCACGTCCCAAGAAAAATTGATTAAAAAATTTCAAAATTATACAAACCCAAGAAATCCAAAAGCAGAAATGAAACACCTCGATGGGAAAAAAGACGCATCGCTTACGGGCCAACCGCTGCGGCCCTATTTCAGCATTCTTGACCCAATATCGCAAGCTCCCCCATCTAGCGCGACTTTTGGTCTCTGTCCAGCCCAGCCCTTGAGGCATTACTTTTGGCTGAGCTCCCAAGCTGTCTTTATGATCGCCTCATGGTTAAAAAACTACGAGTAGCCGACCCCCAGCCCAGACCGCGGTGACGGCGTCGTGCATGCCGTAGTCGCATTTTGAAGTCGTGTTGGGGGGGCAGCTCCTGCCTTGCATCGTCCGTGGACCATTCGACGATTTGGGAAGGAACCAGATGGGGGTCGATGGGCCATTCTCCGGGCCTTCTCCCACGCAGTGCCATGAATCCTCCGTATCTCTCATCGTCCTTTCCCCAGTCGCTCCCCGATGCGCGGTTTCTGTTTTGGGCCAGGCCAATCCGGGCCTTACTCGCTCTATTTCTCGTTCATTTGTGTGCAACAAAAGATATGGGTACGAGACGTTGTATGTGGTGCCTCCCACGCCCATGCACACGTATCCCGTACGGAAGGCACGGCAGCCTTGGCAGTGCTCATCTTGCCCTTGCTGTTGAGCTGCTCCTTCTCATCGTGGCCGTTATTCTTGCCCTCTGGGAATATGTGTGTGTCCCCATAAAGGCAGGCGCGATGCCGCCAATACAGAGGCATGAGAAAGCACAAACACGGAAGGTGTGGATAACAAAACAGAGACATACATACAAAAGCACCGGACCGACAAGGTGCTAACGCCACGGCTCGTCAATGGGCGTGTCTGCGTGTGTAGGTGTGAGTGTGAGTGTACATATGTGTGTGTCTCTCTCAAAGTTCTAAGCCAGGCCCCGTGGATCCGTTGGTGAGTAAGTCAGGGGAGACAAAGAGTCCGTAGTCCGGCAAGGGGCGCATGGGTGATTGATGGCAGGAAGCCCGTCAGATCTCTTACGTCGCCGACACCAGAACACCTAAAGAAGAAGAAAAGTTGCCCCTCTCCTGTCCCAAGTGGCAAGTTGCGGGACAGCTCTCATGGGGCGAGAGCGACCCCACCATGCCACCTTCCATCACAAAGAGCGCATTCTGCAGCCATGGCGACCGATTACTTGTTGCAAGACAGGCAAGAGCGCGCCAGGTCCGCACCACGAAAGGGTATATTATTTCATGACCCTCATGCCACCATCGCTCCTTCCCATTTCTCTTTTTTTTTTCCCTTTCTCCTTTTTCCTTTTCTTCTCTTCTTCTCCCTCCCCTTTGCCTCCGTCGTTTCTTTTCCTTTCCTTCTCCATCAACTCTTTTGTCCTTCATTCCATCAACATACTCAATTGAGCTCTTTGAAGATCTCGCACTACACAAGGTACGTTAAGACATCACCACCAGCTATCACATCTATTGCAAAACACACTCATTATGTGTTTTGATCGACCGTTTGCTGCCCCTCATCGCGCCGATTGACCTCTTTTCGCGTGTCTTTCCCCTGCACATTGCTACCCCGCCATCGGTTTTGCACTATGCTCTGCACCTAAAGAGAGGGGCCAGGGAGAGACGGCTGGGCGGCTTCCGAAATACAGCTGTCGATGGAGCTCGCATCGCAGCCAAATCGTCATGATAGCTCCAGTTCGAGCTTCCTGCTCGGCTTAAAGGCAATTGGGAGCAAGAGCAATTGAAACAGCAGCTCACCCCATCTTTATACACGGCGCCTTGCTCGTCCTCCCCGCGTGTGCCATTCAATAGCCGCCCCTACCCACTCCCCCCCGACCTTGAAGCTACCAAGGCACCAAACACAGCCTGGTCTAGCAGCCGTTCTTCCCTTTTCCCCTCCTTCTCCGTTGCTCCCCAATTGAGGCGTTCCTTCGTTAGCCGAACCTGCAAAGGTCTGGCCAACCATTTTTGCGGCTATTCCGTCCGGAGGCACCCGTGAATGGTCCAGCCTCGACCCGAAAATCCCTGGCAACGGATAACGAAGCGGGAATCGCATTCCTATTTCTTGTCGTGTGTGTTTTCGTCATAACTCGTGTCTTGCTTGGTCTGGCAACGACTGGTTCGGCTCTTTGCTTTTTCCACGATTTTCTACGAATTCTTTCGTTTTCTTCTGACCTCTTTCTTTTCCTTCCTCTATTTTCTCTTTCTAATTCTCTTTCCTGCTTTTATTCCCCAACTGTCAAACCTCCCAACTTCTCACAACTACTTAATTCACGCTTCTTCGATCTTTTCGATCTACACATCATTTTCAAGCTTTCTTAGCTAACCAATCCCAAAAGTCAAAATGGTTGTCAAGGCTGGTATCAACGGTTTCGGCCGCATTGGCCGTATCGTCTTCCGCAATGCCATTGAGCACGGCGAGGTCGATGTCGTCGCTGTCAACGACCCCTTCATTGACCCCACCTACGCTGTAAGTCAAAACTTCGACATCCCGTCCCTTTTGCCCGTTGGCAACGAAAAAAAGAAAAGAAGTCAACAGACGAGACCACAAGCTTGGGACTGAGGCGGTACCCCACCTCATCCCCGCATGGCCCGTTCGCGTGAATGGCAATGTACTGACCGTCTGTTTCTTCCCACCAGGCCTACATGCTCAAGTACGACTCTACCCACGGCCCCTTCAAGGGTGAGATCAAGGTCGAGTCCAAGGGCCTGAACGTCAACGGCAAGTCCATTCGTTTCTACCAGGAGCGCGACCCTGCCTCGATCCCCTGGAACGAGACCGGCGCCGAGTACGTCGTCGAGTCCACCGGTGTCTTCACCACCACCGACAAGGCCAAGGCCCATCTTGCTGGTGGCGCCAAGAAGGTCATCATCTCGGCCCCCTCTGCCGATGCCCCCATGTACGTCATGGGCGTGAACGAGAAGACCTACGACGGCAAGGCCGACGTCATCTCCAACGCCTCGTGCACCACCAACTGCCTGGCTCCCCTGGCCAAGGTTATCAACGACAAGTTCGGCATTGTTGAGGGTCTCATGACCACTGTCCACTCCTACACCGCCACCCAGAAGACCGTCGACGGTCCCTCCGCCAAGGACTGGCGCGGTGGCCGTGGCGCTGCCCAGAACATCATCCCCTCCAGCACCGGTGCCGCCAAGGCTGTCGGCAAGGTCATCCCTGAGCTGAACGGCAAGCTCACCGGCATGTCGCTGCGTGTCCCCACTGCCAACGTCTCGGTTGTCGATCTGACTGCCCGCCTGGCCAAGGGTGCCACCTACGACGAGATCAAGGCCGCCATCAAGGAGGCTTCCGAGGGCCAGCTCAAGGGCATCCTCGGCTACACTGAGGACGATGTCGTCTCCAGCGACCTGAACGGCAACCAGAACTCGTCGATCTTCGATGCCAAGGCCGGTATCTCGCTGAACCCCAACTTCGTCAAGCTTGTCAGCTGGTACGACAACGAGTGGGGCTACAGCCGTCGCGTTGTTGACCTCATCAGCTACATCGCTAAGGTTGATGGTTCGCATTAGCTACATGGCCGGATCAGCCCCCGGATCTAAGGTTGCTCAGCCATCCATAATCTTATAAACAGACTGGACACGCGAATACGAGAAACGGGAAACAAACAACTTTTTTGGAGTTTTGAAACACAAACGGTCTAAAAAATGGTCATGGAAAAAACGCGGGACGTGCGTGTGCTGTGGTGATTGACAGCACTGTTTCCCCATAGCTTAGAAGAATCCGCATTTTACATATTTTTTTTTTTGCCTTTTTTTCTTTTTTTCTTTTTTTTAATCACACGCACAACGGGCGTGCACACTCGATACATGCGCACATAAAAATACCAAAAAGAGCCGTTGCCGCAAACCAAATTTCCTGTAACAACCGTGAAGCAAGTCAGTCCACAACAGGACAATATTGATACATGTAAATAAGTAGTACGACGTACAAAAGGCTGCATTGTAAGATACGCTATGTAACCTGTGGGATAGCGTTCATAGCGCCCTAAAACGCGGCACCACCCACGCCTTCGCCCGCAATCGTCTTCAAGCTCTTCTCGCTAAGCTCGCTCTTGAGCTCAAAGGCCCGTGCCTCGCGCTCCATCTTGTCCCACAGCCGTAGCTGCTTACGAAGACGGTCTTGCTTTGCGTCCAACTCGGTCCGCAGCCGCTCCTCCTCCTCCCGCAGCCTCTGATAGTGTGGCAGCATTTCGGGAAGGATGCCGGTATGCAGCAACGGGTCGAGCTTCCCGCCAGGAATAATCACCGGCATATTGGCCAATGCCTGCTGGGCGACCGTTGGCGGTGCTGACGGCATGGCCAGCGATCCGCGGCCGGAACGATCACGAGGGTCACGGTCCCGGTCACGGGGGTCGCGGTCGCGTGGGTCGCGGTGGTAGCTGTTCCGCTCGCCGTTGGCGGGACCACCAGACTGTTGGCCACCCTGCTGTTGCGATGCTGGTCCCGTCGGCGGGTTGAAAGGCCGCGATCCACCCCCATGAGATGGCGAGCCTCCACGACTGCGGCGGCCGTTGGGCCCACCAGGTCCGTTGGCAGATCCAGACTGGCCGCCGGGGCCACCGCGCGGACCAGTAGGAATGCCTCCACCGCCGCCATTGGGTCCACCAGTACCAGGCGACGGCGCTGCAGAGCTCATGCGTCGTCCCGGGCCACCAGAAAGGCCCCATGGTCCGTTTCCGCGACCTCCCTGGCGAGGGGTAAAGGGAACATTCGGGCCACCTTGGCCACCAGAGTTTCCACCGATACTGCCGCTGCGTTCCGGACCGCCGCCACCACGACCCTGGCCATATCCTCTAGGTCCCGTTGGTGGCCCTGAAGCAGAAAGAGGCGACAGCTCACCACGGCCACGACCACCGCCACCCCCCGACGGGCCCGGCGACGGCCCCAATTTCCGCCCTCCTCCCTGGTGCGGACGGAGAGAGGCGGGGCCAGACGGTGGAGAGCGAGAACGAACAGACGGTGTCGCAAACTGCGCTTGAGACACGGCTGGTGAGTCAAAATAGCCTTCACCGCCACGACCACGATCGCGGTCACCGCCAATTGCGGTGGCATTGGGTCCGCTGGTAACGCCACCCACAGCGCCTCCTACATGGGGCGAGCGGGGCGTCTGCGATGTCTGCCTGGAACGGTCCTCGCGCTGCTGGCGGGCTGCAGGGCTCCGGCGGGGCGAGTTGGGCCGCGACATGGAAGAACGCGAGCCCACTGCCGACAGGGGCTGGTTTCCAAAATTCGAGCCACCAAAATCTCTAGCTGGGGAAGGGCGGTTCCGAAGAGGGCCTGGGCCGCCGCCAGGGCCACCAATGGGACCACCTATACGGTCGTCCGCTCCAAGAGGCCGGTCGGGAGACCGCGAACGGGGTCGGAACCGGGGCGGCGAGCGTCTGCCGTGGGATCTGTTCCTAGGACCACGGTCGGGTGTTCTAGACCGGCGTCTCCAGTGTGTTAGTAGAATAAAGTGGCAGTTTCGTCACTTAAATGGAAAACGTACCTCATATCCCTCATGGGCCCATCTCTGCGTGGCGGAGACCGTCCGCGGTCGCGGTCCATCATTCTGCCGCCTCCACGGCCAGGCGATCCAACGTATCGGGGCGACATGCGCCGCGTCGGGCTACGCCGCAAGTCGTTTCCGCCACCGTTGCCAGGCCCGTGCCCATGTCCGTGTCCATGTCCAGGTCCTCGCATGACAGGACTCCTGGGCCGGCTGCGGCTTCGCTCAACCGGCCGCCATCGCTCAGAATCACGCGCACGCTCCATGGTCCGATAGCGGTCGATACTACGCGACCGGGGCCGCCGTGGCGATCTCCCTGGGATGTAGCTATCACTGGGAGGCGGTGGCGATGCTCGCCGGTCTCTGTTGTCGCGGCTGTCTCTACCGTCGCGGCCATCACGGTCCCAGTCGCGCATGCGCTCCCGGTCTCTAATCGGGCTCCTATCCCGACGTGGGGATCGTTCCCTAGCCGATGGCCGCCATGATTCGCCTGCGCCGTATCGCGTGACTTCGCCGTCGTCAAACCTACTTGAGATGAAAGTCAGTGGAGGTGCCCTGGTATTGAATATGCAGTTATTTTCTTCTCCAAGGGACATACCTTCTGCCTGTGTTCCTGTCCCTATCCATGATGGGCTGGTTATGTTTCTGTGAGGTTTGTCGGATGCGAAAAGAAAAGGGGTCGTCGCGCCAATGGCGCTCAAACAAGCCGTTGGCAGTCAATGAATATTGACAATAATCGCCGACGACAGTAAATAAGCGCGAGTTCTGATATTATAATAGTCGTTATTAAATGGGCAAGGTTCGGTCTGTGTCGACAATGGCGCCAAAGCTTCGTGTGAATGCGAATTGCACGCCCCTGTCCCAGCGCCGAAAGACGTGTCGCGGAAAGTTTTATCGTGATAGTGAAGGCGAAGGGTGGAAATGACTAGTGCAGATTATGTCATCGTCACGTGCGTGGTCACGTGACTATACTATCA
This sequence comes from Sporothrix pallida, assembly GCA_021396235.1. Classification (NCBI taxonomy): domain Eukaryota; kingdom Fungi; phylum Ascomycota; class Sordariomycetes; order Ophiostomatales; family Ophiostomataceae; genus Sporothrix; species Sporothrix pallida. The sequence goes on from WNYG01000078.1 coordinate 102,965, forward strand.
AGGTGAGATTTACTCCTTACGTCCTTGAGATAATGGAGAACTCTCATGGATGAATGATCAATGAAAAGAGTAATTATTATATCATTATTTCATATTAGAACTGATGTTGTGTAAAACAATTATTGTATTTTTTTTAATGTCCATTTTACATCACTTTTGTGTATCTGATTGTACGACATTTCATATATTGCAAAATAAAATGTTCTCATTTTGACCAGGCTTATTTTCAAGAAGTGAAAAGAAATTATAAAATAACACGATAAATAACACCCTGCCTTACAAAAAAAAAAAAAAAAAAAAAAAAAAAACTTGCAAAATAAAAATCAAACCTGGACAATCCCACGAAAACAAACAAACACAAAGTAGTATAGCTAAAAACGATTCCGACATAAGAAACAGCAATCCCAATTTAACTGCGCCGAGCCGTCCTGTGAGGCTTGAAATGACGAGGTTTGGTGACACGAACATCAACGCGGGCTTTGGCCTTCCGAATAGGCGACGGACTCTAGCTCTCCTCCTCGGTGGTGTTGCCCTCGGTGGCGGGCACGCGCTCCAGAATCCACTCGTGAGCATCTTCGGCATGCTCCTTAAGCATGCGGTTGAGGCCCATAAACGGGCTGCGGACGACATCGCCAAAACGGCGTTTGCTGATCTTGCGGGTGAACTCGCTGGTCTGCCAACACGCGTGGTCGGCGCCGACGTAGACGCGTGAATGGGTCTTGTACCACTGAGTCAGGTCAGGATCGGCGTCGCTCTTAACAGCCCGAAGGCTGCCATTGACAAAGTTGACGACACCATCAATGCGTGATTTGCAATCTAGAGTCTGTTAGAAACCGAGTCAAGTGATAAATAAGCTGGCAACTGGACGAGAACTCACCCCGGTTGACTAAAAGCACTTTGACGCCGAGGTAGGCGTTGCCGACACCGAGCAAAAAGATTTGCTGGGCAGACTCGGAGATCTGGAGGTAGTTGTCCCAGATGTAGCAAACCAGCTCCTGGATCTGTGATTGCATGACCTCTTCGCTTATCCGAGGAATGAAAGACTCATTATTGTCCTGGATTGTCAGTCATGGCTTGGTCAATAACGTTTTGGTACTAGGCTCAACTTACTTCTGACTGGTTATTGTAGTGTGGAACGTTGATGTCAATGACACCGAACCCCTGTTCAACGGCCCAATCGATATATGGCATTACACCGTCGTTCTAGTTTTGTTAGTGACTTATACATGGCAGAGTATGTGGATATGGGTACCGGGATTGAACGTGCCATCCATGAGTTGTGGGAATCAAGGGAGTTGTCCAGGACATCAGGTTGTGCGACGAGTTCGGGTCTATAAACGAATAATGTGTTAGTGATAAGAGTACAGCTCAAGTAAAGACAAAAGGCCACAAATAACGTACGGATCGTGAATGATGACAATGATCTTTTTGGCTGTTGCCAGACTGCGTGTGACGAGGACCTGGTCTTCAAACGACTTGTAGATGGAGCTGCGCTGGATAAACAGAGGGAACATGCCGTGCTTCACCGACAGAATGTGGCGCTGGAAAGCACGGACGACATCGTGCAACCGGACAGCGCCCTGGGCCTGTAAGTCGGGCACGTCGACAACACCTGGCCGCATGCACTCCCAGTATGGTGCCTGGTGAGCCTGGACACGGGCAAGAAGTCGAGCAGCATCCTTACGCAGCTTGGGGATCTCAAACTTCGGTGGCGGCTCGCCCATGAGCGTGCGAGCGACTGCCAGGGCCGATGCCGAAATGGCCTCGAGATTGTAGCCACCCTCAAGACAGACGGCTACCTTTCCAGACGCCAGCGACATCAACATGTGCGTCATATGAGCGTAGCATTCCGGCGTCACGAAACAGCCACCCAGCTCGTCGCCTGCAGCAGCATCGAAGCCAGCCGAGATGATGACAAAGTCGGGGTTGAACTCGTTGGCAATGGGCATAACAATCTTCTGGAAGGCCGCCATGTACTCGCCGTCACCCATACCCTGCTGGTCCCAGCCAATATTGATGTTGCGTCCCAGGCCTGCATCGGCACCACATTTGTCAATGTTACCGTCAGGTGTCGAGGGGTCGGTAGGCTGGCCCGGGTAGAAGTGGCCATCGAGATAGACGTGCAGAGAAATGTACAGCACGTTTGGGTCGTCGTAGAACATGTTCTGGATACCGTTTCCATGATGTACGTCCCAGTCCAAAATGAGCACTTTCCGGCACACGTCGGGATACTCCTTTTGGCAGACACGTGTGGCAATGGGCACGTTGTTGAACAGACAGAAGCCCATGGGCTGGTCGTACTCGGCGTGGTGACCGGGTGGGCGGATAACGGCAAACGCGTTCTTGACATCGCCGCGCACAACGGACTTGCACGTCTCAATGGCGCCACCAGCCGACAGCAGCGATGCCTCATAGGTCATGGCGCCAACGTAGAGCGAGTCACGGCCCTCGTCCATGACCTTGCTAATCATGCGAAGCTCGTATGTGGGCTTCTCAGCAAGGTCCTTGACCCACTGGAAGTGACGCGGGTGGTGTGCGAGCAGAATCTCCTCTTCTGTTGCGTCGCGGGCGGCGATGCGCCACATGTACTTTGTGGGACAGTTGCGGACGATCTTGATCAGGTCCGCGTCAGATCCGCTGAATACAAGCCCGGCACGCTTGAAGGCGCCCATGATCTCCGAGATGCGCGCCGGGTCCTCGGGGTGGTGTGGCCCCGGGCCAAAATCAGCGTTGGCGTGCAGTTTCATGCGGTCGTCGTAGCAGCAGCCCGTTGGCAGCAGGCCGCGCCGCTTGAAGTCGACAGGGTAGCCCATTGGATCGTCCTGACTGCCGTCCGAATCGTCGTCGTCGTCGTCATCCTCTTCATCTGCAGCAGACGGGTTGCTGTTGCTGTTATTGTTATTGCTGCTGGTGCCGTTGCTGCCGCCGTTTGACTTGGTGGCAAATCCGTTTGTTCCAGCACCAGCCGACTCGCCGACCGAGACATCAGGCCGCGGTGCCTCCATGCCATCCATCACCACATCATTGTCTGTACCGTCCATTGCAGCCGAGGCAATGGGCAGGCGAGATGGTGAAAAGGTAAAGGGAGAGACGCCGGGTCTCTCCCTGAAAACAGAGGCGTCTTTGACAGGCAAGACCCTGCTACGCCCGGTGCTGTTGTCGCCTAGGGAATAGTAGGTGAAAACTGTGCACCAGGTGCTTAAAACCACCCGATGGACGACAGTCTACTTGCTATCTCTTGCAGTTATTGACTGCGAGGAGATATAGCCACGTTCACACGAAGATATGTTGCGAGATCTGGGCGAGTTAGCAATGGCTTTTCTTGTGTTTCCCATGAAAGGCTACCATACGCAAGGCGGATGCCATGTAAAACCATCGTCTACTGTTTCATGGTCTGAGAAAAGCTTCTGAGTCATGAACGTGCTTGCGACAGAGAGCTTCGACGAAGAGTCGCATCTCATTATTCGAGATGTTATGCCTTGCATAAGGCCCACCATTCAATCCACAAGCATACATGAACAGACAGTGAGCTCTAAAATGAGTGAGAACGACGTACCGATATCTTCTGTTGCGCTGGGGCAAACAGAGTGTTTGAAAAACTGTGGGGAGCAACGGAAAATATAATGACAACAGCCTCGTGGTCCCTTCGCAAATCGTGCTGCTGCGCCGACCGCGCGCGCACTGTAGCCGTGGGAAACAGCGGTGGGTGAGAGTAATTGCTCTTGTTCCAGCTCCCTTTATTCAAGGATGCTGTTAACAAAGAGTGGAGTTGGTGGGTGGTGATCCGTGGTTGTGATCTTGGTGAACCGACAAGGCCGATTGGGGGATGGTGATTAGATCCTGTGCAATTCGAACGACCAAGTGGAGGAAAGAAAGCAGTGCCGACAACGAGGGAAGGTGCGTTGGGGAGAGAAGGCTGGGGCGGGGGCGGACTACAGCCTGGTGTGTTCTGCTGGTGCAAGCGCCATAGTGAGCCAGGGCTGGCAGGCCTGGCCAGACGCTGGTGCACAGCAATTTAGCGCTGTAGCCAATCCTGAGCTCTAGAACAAACAGCCTCGCTTAATTGCGACATACCACGAGGTAAATAAAGGGACGTTTTAACATGGAATTTTGAAATTTTTTTATGGCGAGAAACAGAAGTTGATTCATCGGTCTAGCATGTTTAAGTTGTTACGGTTCTACTATATAAATTGGCTTCTCATAAGAAAAAAAAACAGATCCATTGAGCAAGTGCGTTTGACAAGTCACCTCGGAAATGAGGTGACCATTAAAATAAGAAGTGCAGTCTCCAGGAGAAAATTAGCTGAAAGAACGTGTACATGCGAGCCAAGACACGCGCAACGAGGAAGTGTATAGGCATCCTGACCTTATGCGTTCAAGAGACCAGTGGGAATCTCGGGACGCGACCGAAAAAAGGAGTCTTCAGGCCGCCAATCAAGACCGAGGCCGATCATCTCGCCAACACGGGCACATTCAGCCTCTGTCACCGGGTCATCCCAGTCTAGAATGCCGCCATGGCACTGGCCCATCATGCGCGTGTACACGGGCAGACAGAGAGCACCGCTCGACGGCTGTGTCATAGCGGGAAACTCGGTCTGCATTCTGCGCCAACGCTCGTGGATCACACAGGACAGAGCACTAGTGAGACTCTCTGTATCGGACTCAAAGTACGGATGCCTCTGGCGGATATCCTGGATCAGGCGCAACTTGGTGAATTTGTGCCCGTTGTCCATGTAGTGGAGCAGCTCGGCGGGCGAGAGCTTGCACATTGTGGCAACGACGATGCGGTTCTCGCGCTGCTCACCCCAACCAATACGGGCTGCGTCCTTTTCAGAGAGTTCAAAATCCTAAAGCAGGGTTAGTCATGCGAGCTACAAATATCGGACAACTCTAGCCTGAGGGAGGGCACTTACAGCACCAATGCGCACGTTGGCAATTGATGGACACATCGTGAGCTCGATGATGTCCTCCACTGTGCGCCATAGATCTTTGAGCTCGCCAAGTTCACTGTTCGACAGTGCCCGCAGCTGGTTGATGCGAATGTCTCTTCCCGACGGCACATACAGGCTGGGTCGTGCCAGGTCGCCGTGGAAGTAGTATGCATACCGCATCCAGTGGTAGAGCGCCCGCCGCAGTCGGAAGTTTTCGCGCGCCGTTAAGCTGCGTGTCATAAGCGGCGATGCGTTGAACCGGTGCTGAGGGAACATGCGTTCCCAACCGCGTACAGTGCGACAGACCGACAAAAGACGGTCAATGTCGGAGTTTTCGACTCGGGTCTCTGCACACGATACTTTCATTGCCGCCGTATGGCCTGGGCAGTGCTTCGGAAGCGTGCCGCCAGGGCAGAGAACTGCATTCTGGCGACGGACACGTTTGTCCAGCCACGTGCCCCATGGGACTGATAGATCAGATGGAGAGGCTTTGACGACCTGTAAAAGGCCATCAAAAGGACTGAACTCTTCCTTAACGGTGCTTAGCACAATGGAGGTTCGATTGGCGGCAAATATGCCGGAGAACCGCTTGTTGGTGCCGGCCAGATTAAAGGCAGACGCAATGTCTAGATTCTGGAAGATCTCCACTAGAACCTCGACTGGTGTCCTATCGAGAACGGTCGTTGTGGCGTGTACCAGCGAGGAGTTAGTTTTGAAATCACGGACCGCACCAGAATGGATGGACGTGGACTGAATAAGCCCAATGCCTGCAATGCCTCCAGGCTTCCCAAAGGCACTTTCGGGCGTGCCATGAGCTGCCCGTGAGGGTGACATGCAAGCAGCAAGAGACATTGTGTTGGTTTTGTACTGAATAGCCGACAGAAAGCCTCTCTCGGAAGTTGAAGGGGCCAAGATAGTAATTGAGAGCATGCAAACAGCTGTGCGACAATGCTTGCTTCGGTGTTGGTTGTTGAATGTTGGTACCCGTATTGTGGTAACTCGCCTTAGGCACTGTTAGTTATTGTATCCAAGGGTAGCAAAATGAATGTACAACGTAAATGTGTTTGAGCATAGTTACTAGTATTTAGAACGTGTAGGGGTTTGTACTTTCTGAATAGGAGGTTATATCGGGCAGTTGTCGTGTCGATCTGAAGGTTGAAATGTTGTGATAAGGCTGTATGTGTCGAATTGAGTGATGTAACGTGGGGGAACAAAGTGTTGATGGTCGTATCAAATAATAAGAGACAAATAGTGACTTGAAAATAAGTAAATAAAAGAAAATCTTCCACAGCAATGTGCCGATGGAAAAGAGCAACTGGGATGGAAAAGCCGCCCACGGCTCGAAACCTGTCTCAATGTGATGTAAATCGAGAGGCCCGACCCGTCGTTTACACTCTTGTAACTCAAAGACTGCGAACCCCGCCGTTGGGGCTATCTAGGAGGGACACAATGTCATTGTTGGAGGTGTTGATTAAGTTGATGATGTTGAAATTTGTCGTTTCGACAGAGGCCGCGATGGCCGTTGTTTGTGATGCCATGTAGGCTATTTTGCGCAGAGGCGCTGAAGCCATATTCGTTGGAGGCGGATTGATGTGGACAAAGCTGTTGGTGCAGATGGTAGAATATATGCGGGTCGATGGCGACTTTCGTCTCTGATCGAAAGCTGTGGTGCGTAATGAATGGAGTTGAAAACGAGTGTTGAAGCAAGAAAAGCCGAGATGTTGATGGTAAATAAGATGGAAGGAAGAAGAAACGAAGGAGAGGACAGGTGAACGAGAAAGGGGAAAGCACGACTGGCTACGCGTCGGGAGCTTGACCACAGGCGAAACGAGCTCTGGGGTTGGCGGTGTGGGTCCTGCCTTGTCACACGGGAGCACTAATTACGGCGCGCTGTCCAGCCCAGGGTGCCCCTGAAACGAGGCATCTCTCACTGGTGGATGGCTACAAATCGTCATAATGCCACACGTGATTCGTATTTGGACGAGATAAAGCTAGATGGAAACAATCAAACAGTCTTTTTCATGTGCTGGTGTGTCTTCTTACAAATCTACTGAAACAGAAAAAAAAAAGATGAAAGAGCTAAAAATCCTAAAAAACGCCATGAAGGTAATCGTAACAAGCAGAAAAAATGCCCAATAGTGGCCTCTTCAAAGTGAAGATCCAACACCACCTTCCCACAAGCTCCCTCCAAAGAATATTTCTCATGCGAAAAGAGCCTTAGCGTTGAAGTCGTCCCGCTTAATCTTTGTCTCGCCGTTTGACCGCAGGCCCAGGTTGTCCCGCTTGACAAGGAGCTCGCGCTCCCGATCCGTCCGGTCGCTGTGCCGCTCAGACTTTTGTCTGCGCAGATCGGAACGGACCTGGTTGGGCGACACGAACTGCTTGTTCTCATAGATGATTGGGCCACCGAACGAGCCCTCCTGGATAACAATCGGTGTCAGGACAAAGCGGGGACCAATCTCGACAAGATCAATATTGCTGTCCTTGATGTCTTTTGTCTTGGCAACCTTGCCATCATCCTCGGCATCGGCTCCCGGTGTCAGCTTGCTGGCCTCCACCTCGTTGATTTGGTAGTTGCGCACCCACACCTTGCCGTCGGTAATGGTGAAGCCCATGACGTGGTCGATAAATGGCTTGGAGCGGCGGGCGCCTTGCGGAACGCCAAAGATGTGTAGGAACAGCTCCTTCAGCAGCTGTAGGTGTGGCTCTTGGTCGAAGGCGGCGTCGAATGAAAGGACGGGGCGTGACCCCTTGAGGCAGTTGCCGGTGAAGTGGAGTTCCTCCATCGTGTGCACTGCAAAGGATTGTTAGCTGCGGATAAGATAGCAAAAGAGAATCGATCAGTTGACTACTCACAGTTCTGCACGTGCATTTTGACCGTCGGGCCATTGGGCACCTTGCTCATCCACATGTAGAGATCCTTTCCCTTGCGAGCCTCAAAAAAGAGTGTGTTGTTGCAGTTGTAAAGCTCGGCCAGTTCGTTGAGCTGGAAGAGCTTCGACTTGGAGTCGAACTTGACGTCCTTGCGGCCGTGGGGCATCATTGCGGCGAGGTCGTTCATAAGATGACGGTGTCTGTGATGTTAGTATGGCCTTCATTTTGAAACTTCCCCATGCGTGCTGCCTGGCAATATCCCCTTTTCCCTTCTCTATAAACGAACCTGTAGGTGACGCCTCTCGACGACAGAATCAGCACACGCTGGCGGTTCTTCTTGAGTGCATCGCTCTTGGCGTTGTTCTTCTCGCCATTGGCCTTGGCCAGCGATTTGTAGATTGCGGGCATTGTATATATCTGGTCGTTGAGAAAAATATGTGTGGGAGTGTGGTTGTCGGAATATCGGTCACTCTTGTCGTTTTTAGTAGAACGAGGCCCTGGGTTACTGTATTATCGCCAATTTTTTTTACTACCAAACTTTTTTTCTTTTTTGGCGGCAGGAATAGATAGCGCTAGTCTGATAACGGTAGGCGGTCACCACTTTCCACTACTCATCTCAGGACCACGCTTTCCACGCTTAATTACATATCGGGGTTTACTTGTGAAATGAAGACACGGCAAGAGACAAACTCAATAAACATAAGACAGAACAATGACGCGCATTATCATTTTAACGGCCATTTCATCATAAATCACTACTTTGACCCTCTACACCATTAATAGTAGAGCAGCCGCACAAGGAGAGTATACATGTAAATGTGTAGGGGAAACAAAAAAACACCATCCTGACAAGAGAAATAGACGTCAAAAGGGGAACGGGAAAGACACAACAAAACATACAATAAAGAAGAAGAAAAAGACATAAAATGGGATTATGACCACGGGCGCTCTCAACATGCAACCGGCCACGGCCACATGCCGCTGTGCACCCTCTTGCCGACCAGCCCAGCCGCTCGATCGCCAGCACGGTGCACATCGCCCTCCCGCAAATAACTCGCAGTACGCCACGCATCAAGCTCTGGTCCCTGTGCCCAGTTCCCAACATGGCCGCCGCAAAAAACCAGCCGCGGTCACTATGCACCTAACAGGAGAAGAGCTTAACAGCACTTGCCGCCCTTTCCTGCGGCATCCTCTGCAGGCTTGCTGAGTGAGATGTTGGTTCCGGCACCGATCGTGGCCTGGGCGCCGTCGCCGCTGTCGAGGGCCTTGCTGGAGACAATGCGGTAGATCTCTGTTGGCGAGAAGTAGAATTAGTATCGACAGACATGTTTCAGGGGTGTGGGTGCCAAGGAGGTATGACAACATACCGGTCAGGATGTTCTGGAAAGCAAGCTCAACATTGCTGGCGTCGAGGGCCGAAGTCTCGATGAAGGAAAGGTGGTTTTCGCCTATGACAGTCAGTACTCGGTCGGAATTATCGATACGGCCGTGGGCAAAGGAAGCCACAAAGGAACTACATACTTGCAAATGCCTTGGCCTCCTCTGTGGGAACGGCGCGAAGGTGCCGCAAATCGCTCTTGTTTCCCACCAGCATAATCACAATGTTCGCGTCGGCATGGTCTCGCAGCTCTTTCAGCCACCGTGTAACATTCTCGTAGGTCTGGTGCTTGCTGATGTCGTAGACAAGCAGCGCGCCGACAGCACCGCGGTAGTAGGCAGAAGTGATGGCACGGTAGCGCTCCTGGCCAGCGGTATCCCAAATCTGCGCCTTGATCGTCTTGGAGTCGACCTGGATCGACCGGGTGGCAAACTCGACACCGATCGTGGACTTGGAGTCGAGGTTGAACTCGTTGCGGGTGAAACGGCTCAACAGGTTGGACTTGCCGACGCCGGAGTCACCAATCAGGACAACTGGCATAGAGTGAAAAACAATTTGTTAGCAACCGTGTTCGTCGTATGTTGGAGGCGCGGGCCACGGCGTCAAGAACAAGACACGGCCCGCCATTTTCTCGACCGATCCGTCCGCGGCCGACCGAAGGGGTATCGTCATCGCCTCCGATCCGTTTGTCGCAAAGATAGAGATATGTGGGGGTTACGTCAGACTGGCTCACCTTTGAAAAGAAACTACAAGATACCCTGTTAGTAAAATGATCAAAAAATGTCATGGTTCCGGGTTGTCGCATTGACTGAGCACAGCAGCTGGTCCATAAAGCAATTGCAATATGCATCGTGGGCGTGTTAAAGCAGCAGAAAGCGGTGGGCGGGCAGAAAAAAAGGGGTCTCGTCGAAGCCACGAGTCCAAAAACGAGGGGAATCAAGTGCTAGGAAAGGGAGGGGCGGAGGTGCTGCTCACATCATACTCGTCGTTGGCCATGGTCGCTGGTATTCGTAAAGTGGTTCGCTAAGATAAGATGTCGTCGAAAGAAGGTCGTGAGGTCGTGGTCGGTGGATGATGCGGAGGATGGGTTGGAGAGAGCGCGGTGTGAAAAAGGGTTGGTGGATGCGGATTGTGTGGATGTTGAAGCGGTGGTGAGGTTCGGCTTCCATGCAGGAGAAATACAGAATTGGACCGCAAGGGTTGCCTGCTGCTGGCAGGGGGCGGTGCTGCCAAGTACTCGAAGGCAGCGGTGTTGGGGTCGCTGTAGGGCGCTGGAATACCCCTTGTTCAGTGCAGGCAACAGAATTTCTTTGGCATCTGGCTGGGGAGTTTCCTCTCGGGACTACTGTGTCTTTAGTGGCCAGATCGTCGCTGAATTAGGGGTAGCTGATGGCTGGGGAGGCGAATTAAAGGGCACCATACCTCCCCTTTTTGCAGAGGATTACACCTGCGGGGGGCTGTTTGTAACGGCCTACTCTGGAGCCCCACCACTAATGAAAGCACCAGTGGGGCAGATAGGCGATCGCTTAACTACATAGACATAGGTCCTCCCCTTTGAAACAAAAACTCACAGCCTTTACAATCAATCCACTTTGATACTTTTTCCTCGCCGGTAATTTTATCGTTTGTTCTTCATTTGTTCAACTTTTCGGAAAGTTTGGCTGCCGAGGCGATCACTTGATATGCTGTAACACGGTTGGAAGCACAGAATTTCCGCTTTTGGTGTGAATTGCTCTTTGTTAATCTCAACAGGGCTGTACAGGTATTTGTATGAAAAGAAACTCTTTTATTGCGATATTAATTTCTCTATTGCGGTACGCTCGCCTTACACACTAAGAGCACGTGCACTCACTCACTAGTACGTCGTACTCGTCACAATGCAAACGCTCTCATCGCTCCTTCCGTTTTAAAGAACGGTGAATTTAATTTCATTGTTTTTGTTTATATTCTTCCTTAACGGCCTCCTAAACTCTCTGGCCCACGAAAACCCTCCTTTTGTCGCCGCCCGACGCATATTTTATTATACCCGCAGCTGAGACACTTTCACACACCAATTAGCTTCATTTTCCCATTTCAATACACTCGCCAAACCCACGCCCAATCGCAGGCTTTGACGGACGGCCAGCGTCATTGAGACGCATGGTCAAGGTTAAACTCAAAAATGGCGCGCGATACGGCAGTCCAATACAACTCGGCAGGCTCCGGGACAGATATGAGCGCGAAAGCAGAGCCGTCTGCCAGTATCACGACGGAAGACACGGACGACAATATCTCGGCCACATCTACCCCATATGACTCGGAAGATCCCGACGCCGAGTACAATGTCGAGGCAATCTTAGCACAAGACGACAACATGGATGGCGTCACAAAATATCTTGTGCAATGGTCGGGCTATCCTCTGGAAAAGTGCACGTGGGAGCCCCAGGAGAACATGGGCGAGGAGCTTCTCCAAGATCTGTGGGAAGAGAAAAAGAAACGATCGGACTATGCGCCGTTTGACCTTGGCCTTTACTATGGGGCCCTCGCGGCGAAGGACGAACGGCACCGTCGCAGAAATATCAAACGAAAAAGACTCGGGCTACCCGAGACATTCCCCTTTTTTGAAGACGATGAGGCGCTTTTCGTAAACGAATCTGTTGCAGATACTGAAGCCGCAAAGGACACTGCGGATGCTTCTCTAGCCACGATCTCTGCGCCGGAAGCTGTGGCAGACCCTGTACCTGTGGCCACGCGGTCGGCAAGTGCAAGCACAACGGAGCCAACCGGCATTGAAAGCGACGGTCCCGGGCCTATGGACCTGACACACGATTCAGATGACGACATTGTGGTACTGGACGATATCTCCGCCCCAGCAGCCCCAAAGTCGAAGAAAAAGAAGAAGAAGCAGAAGAAGGAGGTATCAGGCTTAAAAGAGAAGACGGGATTACTGCCTAAGCCACTGGCAAAACAAAAGCTGAATGCCGAGGCTGGTGGTCCATCACAGCCAAAGAGACGCGTCTCGGCACCTTTGCCAACTACAGAGACTCTCCCTGAGAAGACAAAGAAGCTGGAAAAGCCAGAGAAAAGGAAATCGACAGATGGCGAGAAAAGGGCCGCTACTTCGGGTGTCGCCAAAAACGCAAAGGCTGGGCCTGGGGCTGCTCGCCGATTGTCTGAGCAGCGGCCCGTAGGCCAGCCACTTCAAAAGACCAATGCGTCAGCAACAGGAAACACCAAAGAACCGGGAAAGACGAAGCTTACTGCTGAAACGACCAAGGCCAAGCCAGCTGCATTTTCAGCAAGGAAATCGGCAACAGCACCGCAGGAAACTGGGAATGCTTTCAACAGTGGCATAAAGCCCCGTACCCGAATGAATCTTCTTGCTGCAAGCTCGGACCCGTCAAAGCCTCAGCAACTGTTTACAAAGAGGAGCATTCTTCGCAAGGTTGAGATGCAGGGACGAGAAAAAGAAGACGCCATGATAGAGCCATCGCGTCTGTCACGCCTCTTTCCTATCTCACAAGGCCCATCCGATACACCAGCTCCTTTAGCGATGACCGTGACTCGCAAGAACGATGGTAATTTCCTGGCCACACAGGCAGCCAATACGGAGGTAGAAGATGCATCGGCTTCACAGCCAAAGCAAGACCAACCACGGTCTATCCTTTCCATGCGCCGGTCTCCTGAAACGGTACCTAGACGCACAAAGTCGGTCCATTTCTCCGTGACTGATGATGACGACGAGTTGTCTAACAACCATACTCGGAGGACATTTTCTGATCCATCCCCAAGGGGGACTACTTCTATTGACGACGACGCCATGGCAATAGACTTTGAGCCGCATAAAACGAGCATATCCATGCCCGATCGGGCCATAAAACTACTCACAGGACCACAAAAAGACCCCCTTGAAGCTATATTCAGTGTCGTGGCCGAGCCTGAATGCACCAAGGATTTGCTAGACGAAGTCTTTGCCAACAGTTTCCTTCGGTTTGATCATTCTTGTCTGGCAGACACTCTTCTTCAGCAAATTGGAGGCCTTCGAGAGAGAAACTTATTTTCTGGGTACATCAAGCCAGACCCACACACAAAGTCAAGTCATGAGAGCTTGGAAGCCATATTTAACAGATTGCTGGCAAGGCACTCGGGTCTTTTTATTCTCAAGCCCACTTTTGCCATCTTACTCTACCCATTGAGGAGTCAAGATTGGAGCGAGGAGAGGTTTGGCTTCCCCGCTCCGGAGAGTGAACAAGTGGCTGCATGCCTTCGGTATGTTGTATTCAAAACATTTTTCGATGGATCGGGGTTTATGCGACCCTCCAGCCGTTTTGCAAGGAACTTCAGCATCCCCGCCAACATGGATCGGAGAGAACATCTCATGAAGGTGTTTACTGGATTAGATCGAGCCTCGTTTGCCCGCCTATTTCCTCGCCACACCGGTGTTGGCCCGGCCAATGGCCCGGCAAAAAAATACATTTTTTTGGCCTTTCCACCGTCATTGGTGTCATCCATGCAGCAAATTGCTTACTGGGTCCGTGCCATGGACACTGACTGTGCGATATATGACAGTACGGTGCCGGGAGCTTGGATGGCATTCCGTGACAAGATCACACTAAACCAGTTAAACGGGGCGGTCGTGGTTCATGAGCTCGCTATAAGCGCCATCCGACGGTTCCCAGATCTACACAGATTTCTTGACAAGAAAAGCAATTCCTGCAAATTCTGGGCGATGTCACAGTCGATTCTATCGCCGCCCGTATTCTCTCAGATAGAGGAACATGATCTCGATGACACAGGCAGCTGCGAAAAGATTATGGAACCCGCAGCATTTGGCAAAATTAACTGTAGACAACTATTCCCTCAAGGTCTCGCCATCTTTGTGACACCCAGCTTCATCATTTCTGAGCCAGGCCACACATATGATCTCTTTCGCTGGATCTCATATGTGCACCGAATGGGCGACATACTGTTGACCGTGGTGACTGCATGGGACATTTGCAAGTTTCTAAGAGACCTTGCTGACGAGAAGTACGAAAAGTTGCGTCAACGCCCTCCAAGCAGGTCAGCAACTGCAGCCACGAGACGGAGAGACGATGATCCCGACATGGAGTGCCGTTTTCGGTACGAGACATGCCTCTTGGCGGAAGAGCTTTCCGGCAGCCTAGAGACAATCTACTTTCGCCCTACTGCTTTCGCCGACGAGGCCATTGACGGCCATGATGAGCAGAGTCTGGTGAACTGGTTTGGGTGGTGGTCATCGATGCATATTGACCAGTACCGGATGTTTTATGTCGTGGGCACGGACGAGGCTCTTAGGTATAAAAACAACGAACTGGCGGCACGGGTAATCAGAATCCCTGACTTTCGTCCAGAGACAGTCGCCGATCCCGATGTCGCAAGGGAGCGGGTGCGAGATGTCAATGACCCGGCTCTTCGAACCTCGACCCCGGGAAACTCTTCGCAACTGACAGTTCCCGATACCGGGCCGTCTCTTCCACATCAGAATTCTCGAAGCCAACGATTCCCAGATGGCAACCCGAGTCCACTTGTTTCCTATTTGATGCGCTCCTCATCCAAGGACGACTTTTGGAAGGTTTACGGATATCCTGTTATGTGGCGTGATCCGGACGAGGCCTTTGAGTTCGGTTCACTAAGCGCAGACAAGTTTACACTCAACCATTGGCTCACCTTCTCGTGGAAATTCTCTAACTTTTTTCGCACATACATTGGGCTTTTCTATCTTGTTGACGATTCATATGATAGACAGCACATAGGACACAACGACCAACCACCCAGGCACGCATTTATTGTCATATACCGCCCGGTTAACCCACATATATCAAGGCCTTCGTATAAGGCGACGGAGCTAATTTTCTGGGATTTCCGGGCAAAGAATAGACTCCGAGGCCAAGATTTGGTCTCGGAGGCAACGGCGTTGACGAAAGGGCAACGCGCGGTTCTTGACTTTGTTCGAGAAGCTGGCCACAAAAAGCATGACGGGGCAGCACTAACCCGCGTGTATATCGGTGGCGAGGCCTTCACACCATGGGAAGACCGAAACTCTAATACCCGCACCACCCCTTCAAACGAACTCGACGCAACAGCAGAGTATTTGGACCACATGCAGCAAAATATGAGAGATCTTTTGCCCCCGTCGCCCAAGTACCTTGAAGCGAGAGGCTTCAAAGAGGTGGTCGTACGTGGCGACAAGAGGGAGAACCAGGCGACAAAAAGCCAGAAAGGTGGAGAGGCGATTGCCACAGAGGGAGGTGAAGGGAAAGTAGATGCCAAAATCGTCTTTCACGCCCCCAGAGGGGAGCACGCGCGGCATGTGGGAAACTCACATTGCCGAAACCAGTTCTACGACTGTGCGCGACAGGCGCGGAAACAAAACTCACAGGCGGCGACGATGCAGTTCGAGTTTTGTCCTACGACAAAGTGGTATCGCGAGCAAGCCGAGGAGGGGCGTGGTTTCTCTCACGTGCATGTGGTTGGCTGGAAAAGTTTCTTTGACACGTATCGGGTTGACGATTATGAATGATTTTGCGAGTAGCCGATGGCAAGAAGAACAATGTGGACAACTGTCTACGGGGAGGCAAGTAGCGAATAATATATGGTGATATTTGCGATATCTTTGCCGGACTTCGTGGCATCTAAATAATGCAGAAAACTTCCGAGTACAAAAAAGGGTACAAAAAAGGACGTATAAAACATGTGCTAATTATATGAAAGTTGGACATCCGGCGCTATATAGTATGATACAATTTGTCTACTTTCTTGATTCCCATCTACCTCCCAACAGCGACCAACACAGACCCTCAAATCAAAGGTCTTTACCGTGCCGTCGGGAACGTGCGTGTTGTCAGCAGGGCGCCCTTGACGCGGCGAATGTTCTCCTTGGCCTTGCGGATCTCGTCGTCGGGCTCGTTACGCGTGGTGGTCACATAACCGGGGTACTTGTTGGAGCCGCTCGTCGCCACGCTGCCGCCGTAGCCGTAGATGCCGCTGCCAAAGCCGCCGCCGTAGGCATATGCAGGAGGGCGTGACAGCTTGTCGACGTCGTCACGGAACACGTCCACAGTGGTCTGAATCTCGGAGAGCACGTCCGACGGGCCAGCCCACGCCTGAGTCAGGCCGCGGACGGAGTCGACCAGGCTAGTCAGGCGTTCGGTCTGGTACGAGCTCTGGGCAGGCAACTTGGAGACGTTCTCGGCAGGCGGGGTGAGGGAGTTGGATGTCGATGGCACCGTAGAGTCCATGGTGACCTTGGGTGCCAGTGTGGGGCTGGGAGGGAGCGATGTCTGGACGCCAATATCGCGGTGGAACACTTCGGTGGGATCGTCGTACGAGTCGGTAGTTTCGGCCGTGGAAGCGTCGTCCTCCTCGGCCGCAGCAGCGGCAGCAGAAAGAGACGACCGGGCAGCAGCACCATTGGCACCAGCCTTGGCCGCCTCGGGCACTTCCGACACGACTTTTTCGAGTTTGTCGAGCAGGGTGTTCATGTTGTTGGCGGCGGTGTCGTGCAGCTCGGCGCGCGAGTCAGTGAGAGCGTCAACCATGGGCGCCAGCACGAGACGAGCCGTCGCATAGAGGAGAGTCGAGACGGCAGCGCTGCCGTAGAGAGCACCCAGAAAGACTTTGGGGGTGACGAGCGGCGGCGGCTGTGGTGGCCGTGCCATGAACTCTGGGTATGTGACGATTGGGGGCAGCGAGGGTGCCTGTTCGGCGGGTGCGGCGGCGCTATCTGGAAGCGCGATTGCATTTTGTGGTGTAGATGCTGCGGTGGCTGTCACTGTGGCTGCTTCGTCCTCTTCGGCCAGAAGCTGGTCGATCTGGGGAGATGTGAGGCCCTTGCTGGCGAGGAAGGCGGCCTTGCGCGGCCGGGACTCGCGCTGGACGGACTCGTCGCGCAGGAAGAGACGGGCCTGGTCGAGTGTCGGCGGCGCTGGCTCGGCCGACGTGGCTTCTGTGGCTGCTCCGGACTCGCCGGCAGAGCTTGCATCGCTCGACGACTCTGGTGTTGACGATTCTTGTGGTGATGCCTCCTGTTCTGAATGTGTCACGGGAGCGTCGTTTGTTGTTTGCGCCGCGTCGTCAATGGGCGACGACGACGGTACAGGGCCGTCTTTCGGATCGGAGTCGGCCATGGCTGTGGATGGTGGCGATGTTGCGAATTGGAATTGGATTGAAAGAAACCAAAAAACAAGAACAGGAGACAAGCACGACTCGAAAGAAGGAGCGCCGCCGAGATGGTCTGTTTGGGTTTGGCAGCTGTAGCCTCGGCTTGCGGCTGGGGAAAACAAGGCTAGGCCTGTGCTGGCTGCTGGTTGGAGTCGCTGTTGTGGGGCGGCCTTACCGAAAGTTGGGGCACTTGGGCCTTGCGCCAAGAGTGCGAAAGTGTTTCTGCCTGATATTTTAGGCCTTGGATGAGACCCACATGAGTGCCCTGTATTACCTCAGTTTGGGGTAGCTTTCTGGCCAGTTGCAGTTCGATACAGCAATTGTATGCCGATGTGCTTAAGATCTTAAATGAGAGACTGAGAGAGGATCGCAAAACCACGAATCACCACACTACGAAACTACGCGCTCGAATATCGACACCCTTTTGCGCGTCCCACGCCAGAACAGTGCATCCAATCCACGCATACGTCGAACGAGAACCCATTATACACCTCTAGATTGCCGAAGCGATACTTTTACACACGAACCAGGCCAGCCGACAGCAAGGCCCAAAAGGCTACATATCCCTCGATATTCCAAGTCGACAATATATACCGGTCAATTGCACCTTGGAAGCAGCGATTGGGCAGTTGCGAGCCTGCAGGCGCATCGAAATTGCAGCTTCTGAGATCAAACGCGCGCGATAAAAACCTGGTATCTGATTGCGTTTTGAAGAGTGATTAGTCCAAAGTCAGCATACCTACACACACACCTTCCTTCAGGTAAGCATTTTGTCTCCTTTGTTTTTAAGAGCTCTCTATGCCTTCCGAGAGCGTCAGTACCACAGCTTGGTGCCGTGCGCTTCTTTTATATCCCTCTGTCTCCCCTTCCCTTCGTTTTCTTCCATAATCTACACAGCCTATCAGCCTATGACCGCATATTCTTTGCTGGGCAGTCCCTTTTGTATTGTTGCACAAATGCGCGCCGTTTCGGCGAATGCGACACTGTGAGAAAAGAGTGAAGAAAGTCAACAGCAAAGAGGCAATTGGTTGGATGGAGATGCACAATGCAGAGCCGACGCGTGTGAACACAAACGAAATATACGGTCGCAATATGCTGGGTGCCACCCTCAGGTCCGTCCTGAAGACGGGCCGCCCTGCCTCCAATGGCTTTATTTCTGTGGCATATTGGAGCACATTCTGATATGTGTGATATCGGACATATTGCCCTGCGTCACTACAGTCGCTCCTCTCCCCTTTGTTGCTGGCCACGCTTCTGTCATTTTTGTGCTCGATGGATGGCTGCAGTCTGCGCCATCTCACGGCCGTTGCCCCACCCCTCCAACTTGGGTTTGCCGTTCACTCTTTGCTGTTCCTCACCTTGGCTGCATCCGAGCCCCCTTCTTTCCCTATTTTGCTCTTCTGTTGCTTGATTTCCCCGCTGGCAGCCTTGCACAATACATACGTGTCGCAATTTTGTGCCAAAGATCTACGATAGCCTCTGCGCGAACACACCCACCTGGCGCCTTATCTACACCTTTGATTTGCGCATTTATATTCATATTTATTTCCCACATCCACGTCATGACCTCCCGACCGCGGAGAACGGCAGCTCGGCTCGCCTCTGTTGCTATTACTGACATGGCCGATAGAGACACTGCAATGTCATCACGATCCCGGCGAGGCGGCGACAGCCGGGCCACGGCCCGCGCCCCTTCGGTGGACTCCAACCTCTCGACCGTCCGAGTCTCCGGCTCCGCGAAGCGGCAGAAGAAGAGCAGTGGCCGTGACCGCTCCGAGAGCCAAGACGTAGTCCATACCCGCCGGCCCACACGAGGCGGACCTAAGAAGCGCTATGTGGAGTCCGAGTCGAGCGACGACGAGGATGCCGAGGGAGACAACGATGATGAGGAGGAGGATGATGAAGAAGAGGAGGAGGAGGAAGAAAAGGACGAAATCCGTGTCGGTGCTAGCGACGTCGACATGGACGCCGAGGGCGAGGCCGAGGACATGGATATCGACGCTGACGGCGACGCCGACGACCTGGGCGAAGAGGATGCGGAGGGCGATATTGATATGGACTCTGTGCCTGCGATCAAGGTGTCGAAACCGCGATCGAACGGCGGCAGCTCCAAGGCGAAGACAGAGGCCAAGGCCAAACCAACCACGACCAAACGGGCGGCGGCAGCGGCAGCTAACAACAAAAAGCGCGGTCGTGCCGACGAGGATGAGGAGGACGAAGACGAGGAGGAGGAAGAGGATGACGACGACGACGAAGAGCTTAGCGACCCTGAGAGCGTGCCCGAAGGCGAAATCAACGACTCTGTCGAGGTGGCCGGTGAAGAGGATGCCGAAGGAGAAGATGATGACGAGGCCAATGGCGAGGGCGAGACGGAGATGATGGGCGGTGATGATGAAGAGGATGCCGAGGGAGACGAGGATGACGAAGAGGATGAAGAAGACGACGAGCAGGACGCCGAGGGCGATAGCGACGCCGAGGACGGCAGCCGTGCCGGCACGCCGGATCTCACCAAGATGACGCGCCGGCAGCGGGCACGCTTCGAGGAGACCCCTCAAGAGTACATGAAGCTGTCTGACGGTAAGTTGACACGGGGTAGATTTCAATTTTCTTTTGATTTACGCATCAGTCACTAACACCCCCGCAGAGGTCCAGGCAAAGAAGGTCTTTACGGCCGAGGAGCTGAGCATGCGCCGGCAAGAAATGGCCCGCCGTCGCCGCAACCTCAGCGACAAGCGCAACGAGGAAGTCAAGGCCGAGACCATCAACAAGCTGCTCAAGCGCCAGGCGCCCAAGACGACAAAGAAGAATGCGCAGGCCGAGGACGAGGATGGTGTCGTCGACGGCTCTGGTCGCACGGCCGCCGTGTTCATCCGCTGGACCAGCAACAAACAGGGAAGTAGTATCGCCGTGAGAAACGAGGTCCTAGATGGGCCTGCGAGCGAGCTGTTTGGACCGGCTACCAGCAGGCCCGCACCGCAAAAGATGGTCGAAGAGGTGGCATAGTCGGGCTGGGATGTAAGCATGGGAACATTTTCAGGGTTTCGGTTATTTCTTTATGATGGAGTCTCGCATTCTCATTCTCATTATCAGTATACGGGGCATCGGCGTATGCACAATAAACAGTTAAACAGTTGTGGAATTTGAATTATGTTACAAAAGTTCAGGGAATCGCACCGTGATATCGTGCTGTTACAAATTGCTTTGTACAAACCATCACCCATCTGCAAGTGTCACGTTAAAAAAACAGTAGTGGATGGAAATAGACAGAAATAGACAGGGATGGAGAGGGGCAGAGGGTTGCAGACGACAGTTGTCAGAGACAGTGCCGATGCTAAACTCTGCTAAAAGCGTCCAGCTGAAGTCACGCGACGGCGATCTGTTGGAGTCACTGTTCACTTTTTGTGATAGGCAACACCAACAAAAACAAAAGGCATCCAATCTTCAGGAAACCAAAGTGAATACGGGGTACGAAGAGCTACATCGATACTTTGATACTTTCACGTATTTTACAGGAACAGCTTGCAGCATAACACCACCTGCACATAATCACATCACCCCATTCGCTTCTCATCGCCCAACCTCCCTACCCAACCCACCACAGTACCCGCTCATGCTGACATACTCCGTATGTGTCCTGCATGTCGACGGCAGCCATTTACTGAATGTTGATGAATCAGAGAGACCAGACGTCGTAAGCTGCAGATGGATTTGGTATTTTGACGGGAAGGACTGAAGGAAGCAGGGAGGAATCTGGAATCAAAGATGCTGCAACGCGAAAACGGGTTTATCCCCGCTGTTTATGGTTCTGACAGGGCCTGGCCGTGAAGAGAGTGAAGCGTGCTCTTGTGTTGCTCCAGTCTGTCGCCGTTTTTCGCTCTTGGTGCTCGGAGAAAAGCCTGTGATTGCGATAGGAGTTTACGACGGACAGCTGTGAGGATTTGTCTGTGCTCGGCTTTCGCCGCCGCTCTTTCCACTTTATTATTAGTGGACGGGCCGTTTTGGCCAGGCCATTTGACCACCCAAAATTTTCGCCCGTTAAAAAAGAGACAAGATTTTTTTTGTGCAGACAAAGGACAAGGGGGAAAGAAAGAGAAAGGAAATTCCTGTGTCGCTCTTTCCCTTTCTGCCTTTCTCACCTAAATTAACCCCGGTTGTAAAGACTGTTGTTCTTCGCACTCAATTCTTCACAGTGCCTCAAATCACACAAACTCCCAAACGTACGACCTTTTCTCTTTGTTCTCGCCCTTGCCCGCAACGCATGGTTTACTCGTGCATTGTCCCTGTCCCCGTCTCTTGCAGTGCGCACCGGTTCTCTTTCCCCAGGGTGGCCTAGCCCGAGCACAGTCGGTGTCAGTCCCAAAATACCAGAGCCCGGTCCCAGATCCAGTTCAGTCGGCACACAGAGATCGCTTTTTCGTCGTCCCCCTCTTCCCCCCTCGCCCCTTCCGTCCATCTTGTCGATTCATTCGCCACTCAATAATAGGAAAATCCAGGCGAGCCAGGCGAGCCAGGCGAGCCAGGCTCCAGAGCACCACCTGCCACCCTCCATTTGAGCCCATCATGCCCTCACCGATCACCATGCTGTCCCCTGCAGACGCCGTCCATGACGATGACTCTGCAATCGACGGCGCCGTGCTCGGCGAGAGCCTAGCAGATCTGGGCATACGCTTGGCTGATGCGTGTAAGTCCTTTGTTTTTGCTTTTTAACTGCTTTTTGCTGCGTTGCTGCTCTGTCGTTTTGCTCGCCATGCTGTTCTTGCCGTTTTTGGGGTTTGCTGCTGTACCAGTGGCTTTCTGTTGTGACTCTTGCTTCTTGCATGTGTCTGTGACTTGCTTGCTTTTCTCTGCTGTTCCTTCCTTCCCTATTTCGGGAATTTTGTCTTGCTTTCTCTTTTTCTTTTTTTCCCATTCTGCGTAGCGTTCTTGCCCTCGTATCTTTTCTCCACGCCACTTTTCTGCTGCCACAAGTTGTGTTGGTTCGTCCCTTCCCATCGTTGTCTTGCCTCCCCCTCCTTCCACATTCCGACGTTGTGCCTAGGGATCCCTAATTTGGCAAACTCGGCCTGGCCTTGTGCTTCGTTTCCCCTTTCCCTTGTCCTTGTCCTTGGCCGGGTTTTTTTTCTTTCTTTTCTTTCTTTTTCTTTTCCCATCCCCACTTGGCCTTTCTGTCTTTTGGACTTTCTTTTCTTCTTTTCCTGATCGCATCGACCTCAAGCATCCCCCTCGACCGCTATTCTGTATCTTCGATTTCTTCTCCAACCTCATCTCAAGTCTCTTTCCTTCCCATCAATTCCATCACAAAGCCATATATCCAAGGCTGTCTCCCTTTCCGTCTCCGTTTCTCTTTTTATCCCTTTGCCAAGACGTCCCCTCCCCCCAAAAAGACAACCCTGGATCAGCCACAAGGGCAAGCATCGAAGCAAGCATTACGTTCCCGTCCTCTGAACCAATCTGCACGACCAAGCACCGGACGAGCAGCATATATTGAGTTGCACATCATTTCTGTCGAGCAATATCACCTTCCGCCTCTCTGTTCTTGTCTATTGCTACGATCTGCTCTCGTGGCCATCTTTGTTCTTGTGGCTGGCGAAGAAAAAAATCTTCATTTCGTCTCTTTTCTCTCTTGTCGTTTGGCATCTGCATCTCCATCTTATTACGTTTTTTTTTTCTTGCTTTATTTTTACCTTATTTTTTGGCCTTTTCACTTCCTTATTTTGGCCCGTCGCTAATCTAGCCTTCTCTTCTTTGCTCTACTGCTCCGCTCTTCTTTTCCCACTTGCTAGCTGCCAGAGTCACACCACCACTTGCTCCAGAACCTGCACATTTGCAGAACCCACAAAACCCACAAAAGCTTTCGCTCAAATACCTGGACCAGCCCGCCCCAGCACGGGCCCCATTGTTGGCGCCTGCACCGGACACAATCCAGAACTTCACACACCAACACCAGCGGAACCCCGCACAGGCATTAGCGTCTCGTCAAGAACCAGTCGCAGCTGCAGCAGCCGCATCAGAAGGACCACCCTCGGGGCCACCTCCAGAACGACCTCCAACCGCACCACCTCCCCTGTCTCTGGAGCTACCAATAATAAATCACCAGTCTCCTCCAGCCCTCTCCTCTTCGCCTCCTCTATCAACCCTCTACCTCCCTCCTACTTCGCACCACTCTTTACGTGCGACCTCGGATTCACCTGCTTCTTCTTCTTCTCTTCCCCTTCCCCCCTCGTCTCAACTGCCATTACCGTCTTCTCCAAATCCGGATCATCTCGAAGACACCTCTGAAGTTGCCCACATGCCAAAGATGGTCTTTTCCGACTTGATCAAGTCGCCCAAGTCCCCCTTTGCCAAATTCCGCCACCTCCACACCGGCAGTCAACAACAGAACGTCCAGCAGGCCGATGGTCAACCATCTGGCGAGCTCCAAGACTATGGCGACCCCGATCTTCTGAGCCGCGATAAGTCGAAGCAGAAGGAGGCTGTTCGTCGGTACCTCGCCGACAATATTCGAAATGATTGGGACTTTTCTTGGCCGGCCGCTGATTTAAGCGACGCTCGTGCAGCAGTTATCAAGGCACGGGCTGAGGCTACGCGGAAGCGCTTGGTGCAAGCTGAACAGGTTGGGCTCATTGAGCCTCTTGAGACCTTTGCCAGCCCACTTGCACAGCCTTCTGGGAGTGCAACTGTCCCCCTGTCCGCCATATCGGCAGCTGTTGCAGCAGATGCAGCAGCCGAGGCCGCAGCAGGCGACGAACCGAGCCTCGAGGATGACTTGGACTCTGACGCCGAGTCTGTCTACAGCACGGTATCTGAAGATGCTATCCATTTCCGGCCACGCGCTGAGTGGACATCGGACCTGTCCGAAGACGAGAAGCCTGGCACATACTATCAGAGAATGCCAACTTACGTTCATTCACCCTTCCGCTTCGACTCACCCGACGCAGTGGGCACAGCAGTGAACGCGACGGCCGACGATCGGAAAGCAAAGGCTCGCCGTGACGTGCGTGCGGAAATTGTCTGGAACGAGGGCCTCGCCTGTTTTACCGCTCGACGCGATGCTTGGACTGGAGCCCGCACTGTGCACTTGAAGCCTGCGAAACCAATTGCCCCAGCATCTCCTGTCTCGCCCCGCCGTGGCCTGTTCCGATTCCATAGCTACACGAAGTCTGAGCCCACGCCTTCTGTGTCTATTCACACTGTCACCAAGGCAGCTAGCCACGATTCTCATTCCGCATCTACCACACCAACTGCACCTGCCCAGACGAGCCCGACGACTGCGGTGCCCACGATGCCCCTGTCCCCTGTAACGTCCAATTCGAGACACTCACAGCACTCTCAGCAGTCGCACCATTCGCAACAGTCACAACAATCAGCTGGCCAGGAGACTGTCGCAACCACTCCGATGACGTCAGACTGCGGCGGTGGTGGCAACGGTGTGGACGGAGGCATGCTGCAGCAGTCAGTCTCCCGAACTAGTGCTACTTCTCCACAACTTGGCTTAACGCGCAGCCGTGCGTCGCGTTCTAGCCAACCGCACCCCGAATACGCCACGGAAACGATCATTCCTGTGGCAGCCCCTCTCCTGCCGCCTGGAAACCCTATGCGGTCGTCTATCACGCCGGCCATTTACTTGAGCCTTTACGATAAGCTCGTTACGAGCTCGCTGCAGCCCTCGTGTCCGATTAATCTGAGCGATATGATCCGTTCGTGTGTTTCAGGCTGGAAAAGGGACAACGAGTGGCCTCCTCGCACTGTCGAGATGACGGGTCCGTCTATTGCCAGCATGTCTATGGCAATGCGCAAGAAGCGTCGTGATGAGCGGCGTGATGTCCAAAAGGACAAGCGGGACTCGACTACCAACGGTGGCGATCTTCCCTCTCCCGGTCTTACTCGCCGCATGTCCAACTTTCTAGGTGGCCGGCCTACACCTGGCAACATTGTCTTGCCGACCACCACCGCAGCTGTAGCCGGTGCTACTGGGCCTGCGTCGCCTCCTATCGATGAGAAGGACGAGGACGGTATTAATGGCCAGCGTGGCATCCGTCGCAGCCTGCAGCGCGTCCTTGGCCTGGGATACGTGGCCCATGGTGGAAACACAAGCCCCGGTGGCTACGTCCACTCGATGCCTGTCAGCACCGTGGGACAGTTTACGAAGCAGATGTGATATCTACTCTCTCACTCGCACCACCCATCGGTGGTGTAGCATCCTGATTTTCTTCTTTTGAATTTTCCAACGCTTTCCCTGGGATTGGAACGGGCAAATTTTGCCTCGGGAGATACCCTTTTGTTTTATGATTTTGGTTTGGGCGTGTGATGCGATTCCAAGGGCTATTTTCTGGACTGTTGCTTTTCTCCATTTTCTTTCACCAAACACCATATATATACCCCCTGTTTTGCATCAATGTCGCTGTACCTCTACGTCAGCGTCCTTTCATGTATTTTGGTCGCTTCGTGTTTTCTATATTTTTTGGTCCTGGTTTTTTTTTTTTTTTAACTCAAGGTTGGGCAGTGTGAGATGAGATCTGGTGGCTTCTGATCGCTCTGCCCAACAACAATAATGATAATAATTTTTGATACATAACTCAGGATCATAAGATGCAGTTGCATTTGCAAAGGCATCTTGGCATTGGCACGCATCCATTTGCCTATTTCAGCCTCTTTGCCTCTGAAAACATGTGGCTTGCCCAGGTCATCAGAACTCTGCGACCCTCTCGAGCCTCTCATCCCAAAATGCGGCAGACGACTGCCATCCGCCACTTCCTCACAGTGCTGTGCCCCCAACCCACGCCCAGAGCCTAACCACACAGCGAGTCATACCAATCTGTTATCAAGCCACAGCAAAATCGCCAGCGAATCCCCCACGGCCTTTGGCCCACGGGCCCACATCTCTCTTGGGGAAATCAGCGACACCGAACCCCTGTTTGGATGCAGCCAAGCAAATGGCCAATGCCAACAACGTATTACCTATTACCGAACCGCAGAAAGGGCGGGAAAAGGTGGGTGGAAGTGCAGATTGGCAGCATTCCGAAATGGCTTTTCGCAGCCTTGAAATGGCGTCAACTCTTCCTGCAACACAATTACTGGCTGGATAGCACTCGATAGCACCAAAATACTGTGGGCACATCCTCAATTCGAGCTAGAGGGAGGAGAACCCTCATTGTCTATTTTTTTGCTGGCAGATTGGTCTAGGCAACTGGCTAGGGCCTATTTTTGAATTCGCTCCTTTTCGTCGTCCCCTTTCTTCCTTCTTCTTCTTCGTCTTTTTGTTTCCCCTCCCCATCGATGACGCTTATTCACAGCAACGTTCCGATTGCCAGAACCACGGACAGACGACCACATCGACGCGACGAGGTGGAGGATACGAAGGCGAAGACGAGCAATACGAAGACAACCCTACCCCGTTTCGACGACGATAACGACTCGGGCGCCACCCTCATTGGCGGCCTTGAGCTCGACGACCTCACCCGCGACGGGCGCAGCCGTCGAAGCCGCCGACAACTACCTGAACCTCAGCCGCAGTCCCGCCGCCGAGCCACGCAACGGCCCGACGACAAGAACGATCCCGACACCATGAAGTTCTCGCACAGCATTCAGTTCAATGCGGTTCCCGACTGGAGCACGCACTACATTGCGTACAGCAATCTGAAGAAGCTGTATGTGATGGGTTGATGGAAGATGGGGTTATATACGGATGGATAGGGGCAATTTGCTGACGGAATGCAGAATCTACCAGCTGGAACGATCGGTCAACCAGGCCGACGCACACGCCACAACCGATGACGCCGAAGCCCGCCCCCTTATCGTCGACGAGACTGAACCCGAGACGGTCTTTTCGCGCGCCCTTGATGTCGAACTCGAAAAGATCTGTTCGTTCTACACATTGAAAGAGCGCGAGCTTGTCGACGAAGCCGATCAGCTTCTGCAGGACATTGGCCATTTCGACGAGGAGGAGGAGCAATTGCAGAAACAAAAGAACGGCGAGACGGATCCAAATGGCAACTCCGACGCCGTGATTGGCGGCGCAGCATCCAGTTCTGGTGCGGCCGCTGGGCCCTCGACGGCCCGCCCGACATCCGCAGACCGCAGCAGCTTCCGCGGCTCGACCGACGACGGCGAGAACTCAGACGACGCTGCCGACGACAACGAGGCCGACGAGAACACGGCCCTGACAGAGCGCCGATTACAAGAGGCCCACCAGCAGGCACAGCAGCACCGCCGGCGCTTTAGTTTTGGCGCTGGCAACCGTCGCCGCCGCCGGCCGATATCCAACTTGATGGCGTCGACGGACATGACGGCCTCCACCGAGTTCACGCGGTCGCGCCGGTACAGCACGACGTTCGAGGACCACCCGGAAGACGCAGTGCTCTTCTCCTCGAGCATTATGCTCAAGAAGCGCATCATCAACATCTACGTTCAGCTGTGCGAGCTCAAGTCGTACGTGCAGCTCAACAAGACAGGTTTCCGCAAGGTGCTCAAGAAGTTCGACAAGATCATCGACACTCACCTGCGTGCACGCTACATGGCGACGGTTGTCGAGCCTGCCTACCCCTTCCGCCCTGAGGCCTGGGAGCTGCTCGTTGAGAATATTATGAAGATGGAGTCTGCCTATACGACGGTCGTCACGGGCGGCGATGCCGAAACAGCCAAGCGCGACCTGCGCTCGCATCTTCGTGAGCATGTCGTCTGGGAGCGCAACACGGTGTGGCGTGACATGATTGGTATCGAGCGCCGTGCCGAAGCCGCCAGTCTAGGCCGTACACTTCTCGGTGGCGGCGGTGGCATTGGCGGCGGGTTCGGTCTCATGGCTGCCGGCGGCGACGACGCCAAGGACCCCGCAAGCAGTCTTTTGCTGCAGGGCGACGAGGAGCGCCAGGCGGCACCAACACGCCGCATCCGCACGCCCTTTGGGCGTATCATCACGATCCCGGCGTGGATCCTCAGCAGCACCATGTTCACTCTGCTGACCATTGTGGCCGTCTTCTTTGTGTTGCTCTATGCGCCTATCCTACCTGGCCAACCCGAGCAGCAGAACTGCCTGGCGATGCTGGTGTTTGTCAGTTTGCTGTGGGCAACCGAGGCGATCCCGTTGTTTGTGACGTCGCTAATGGTGCCCTTCCTCTGCGTTGTCCTGCGTGTCGCCCGTTCCGACCACAAGCCATACGATCGCCTTACCTCCAAGGAAGCTGCGGCTTTCATCTTTGCCTCGATGTGGACGCCCGTCATCATGCTGCTGCTCGGCGGCTTCACACTGGCAGCGGCTATTTCCAAGTGCCGCATCGACAAGCGCATTGCGACGTTTGTGCTGAGCAAGGCCGGCACACAGCCACGGACCGTACTGCTGGCCAACATGCTGGTTGCTGCCTTTGCTAGTATGCTGATCAGCAATGTTGCCGCGCCCGTGCTGTGCTTCTCGATTATCGAGCCGATGCTCCGCAACCTGCCGTCCGACTCGAGCATGTCCAAGGCCGTGATCATGGGCATTGCCCTGGCCAGCAACATTGGCGGCATGCTGTCACCGATTGCGTCGCCGCAGAATATTGTGGCCATTGGCATCATGAAGCCTGAGCCGCCATGGCTGCAGTGGTTCTTTATCTCGATCCCCGTCGGCGTCGTCTCGATTTTGCTTATTTGGCTGCTGCTGCTCGTGTCTTTCCGCCCGGGCCGTGGCACCACGATTGTCGCGATCCGCCCTGTCCGCGAGCGGTTTAATGGCGTCCAGTGGTTCGTGACACTCGTGACGATTGCAACGATTGGTCTCTGGTGCGCCAGCCACCAGCTTGAGGAGTCCTTTGGCGACATGGGCGTTGTGGCCATCCTGCCGATTGTGCTCTTCTTCGGCATCGGTATCCTGACCAAGGAAGACTTTAACAACTTCCCCTGGACCATTATCATCCTGGCTGCCGGCGGCCTCGCCCTCGGTAAGGCTGTGAAGGCGTCTGGTTTGCTGGATACTGTGGCCGCCGCCATTACTGAGATGGTGCAGGGCATGAGCCTGTACGGCGTGCTGGTTGTGTTCTCGACGCTCATCCTGGTGATTGCAACGTTTATCAGCCACACCGTTGCCGCTCTGATTCTGCTGCCGCTCGTCTACAATGTCGGCGCCGACATGGAGGAACCCCATCCCAACCTGCTGGTCATGGCCGGCGTGCTCATGTGCAGTGCCGCCATGGGCCTGCCGACGAGCGGCTTCCCCAACATGACGGCTATTATGAAGGAGGACCCCGCCGGCCAGCGCTACCTGCAGGTCAAGCACTTTATCACGCGCGGTATTCCTAGCAGTATTCTGACGCTGATTGTCGTCTTGACGCTGGGTTACGCCCTGATGCGCATTACCGGCATGTAAGCCGGAGAGAGGGGGAGCTTTTTGCTGGTCTCTAAGAGGCTGTGGACGGCGTTTGGTTTGGTTTTGCATGAGACCCCTGAGGTTGAACCCGAACCTGAGTTTTGGTTCGTAAATTTATAAGTAGATAGATCCTGGCCATATTCTGGCTTCATATGTCTGGCACTCGCCTTATTTTTCTTTTTATCGTTTTTGAAAGTTCGGCGCTTTAAACCAATGCAAAATATAAAGCTACATAGTCTGTTCTGGTGATTGTAGATCCGATGATGTTGCCCTGAAAGATGAGATGCTTATTGACTCTCGAGATCTTGTTACACCAGCATCTCATCTGATTGTTGAATTATGCCGCTACTTTACAGGCGACCAAGCTTGGAGCCAATGACGTTTATTGCCCCTTTGAGCACGTCCGCTCGCGCCTCGGAAGTACCCACCTTCCCACCCAACAGCAGCCTAAAAGCCCGCCAGCCCAGCGCTCTTTCCTCCCCTATCAGCAAGCATCAGCTGCCCAAGCTTCCTGCCTCCACACCTGCCCGCCCTAGCCTTCCCACTGCCTTCCCATTCCACCTCACCTCCCAACAACATCCGCGAACCTCAACCAAAGGGGCTTTCTTTGACAGACACGTCACGAGCCATTTCCCAACCATAAGCGACCTTTTATTCGCTGCCTAGACGACTTCTATCCTTTGATCGTGATCGCATCCGCACCTCGCTGCACACGTGCACGACATGGCCTCGTCGGCCACGTCTGGCTGATCGACTCCGACCAAAGTACCGCGGACATTGTCCATGACTTTGATTACTTGATACGCATCGTAATAGAACACCGACACTCCTCCTTATACATCCACCCACCTGTTGATACCCGGCATCGGCGTGCTCGCCGGTCGCCACCCACCCGCCACAACAATGCTCTCCGCATTCACCGCCCGCCCTATTGTCGAGCTTAAGGCGCGCAACAAGGCCAAGATCGAGTCGCTTGTCGCGTACGGCGACCGATTGCTGGTCGGTCTGAACACAGGCGTTTTACGAATCTACCGTGTAAACGAGCAAACAGGGGCGCCAGCCGAAGCTGCAGGAGGAGCAGGGCCCGACAACAACAACAATAACAACAACACACCCTCAAACACGGCACCCGAACCAACACATCTCCTGCGCGAAGTCGAAAAGTTCTCTCCCAGAGCGATTGAACAGCTCGCCATTATCAAGGAGGCCAACACGCTCATCTCGCTCTCCAACTATGTCGTCTCGCTCCACGACCTGCAGGCGTTTACGCCGCTGCCAGGTGCTGCACCGCTCCCTGGAACAAAGAATGCGTCTGCTTTCGCAGTGACGAGCAATATTGTCAAGGACCCGGCAACAGGCATCCCTGAGATTGTCTCGCGGCTGGCCGTTGCGGTAAAGCGGCGTCTGCTGCTGTGGAGCTGGTATGCGAGCGAGCTCAGCGGAGGAGGCGTTGGCGTCAGTGGTGGAGGACCTCAGGACGGAATGTCGTCTGCAGACGGCAGCGATGACTCCATGGCGCCCGCAGAAATCACACTCTCGGAAACGATCCGGTCTCTCACATGGGCCAGCGCGACAAAGCTGGTCGTGGGCATGAACGCTGGGTACGTCCTAGTCGACGTGGCGACCCGGACTGTCGAGGAGATTGTTGGCAACAACACATCGTCTGGCACCAACGGTGGCAGCAGCGGTGACTCAAGTGGTGTCTCGGCCGCCAGCCGTTTTGGTGCCCTCGGCAGCGCCAGCATGGGCTACATGGGCCTGGGCAGCTATATGCCCAAACCTCTTGCTGCCAAACTTGCCGACGGCGAGGTTTTGTTGGCCAAGGATGTGCACACCCTCTTCATCACAGACGCCGGCAAGCCTTTGGATAGACGAGGGATCCCATGGCCAGCGGCACCAGAGAGCGTCGGCTACAGCTACCCCTATATTCTTGCACTCCAGCCGCCAGCGAAGGGCTCGCTCGAGATCCGAAATCCCAGCACACTCAGCCTGCTGCAGACAATAGCCTTGCCAAACGCAACACAACTTCATGTTCCTCCACCATCTGTCAGCCTGGCGCATGCCGGCAAAGGATTCCACGTATCATCGGAGCGAGGGATCTGGAAAATGGATGCAACAGGCTACGACAGCCAGATTGACGCGCTTGTAGCCCAGGGTCACCTCGACGAAGCAATCAGCCTGCTCGGATTACTCGAGGACGCCCTGTTACGAAACAAGACCAAGACGCTGCGCGATATCAAGATGCAAAAAGCCGAGAGGCTGTTCAAGCAGAAAAAGTACCTTGCGTCAATGGACCTGTTCAACGAGGAAGACGTCCATGCGCCACCAGAACGCGTATTCCGCTTTTTCCCACGGTCCATTGTCGGTGATTTGTCCGACGATGTTGTCCCAGAGCCGGCGGCAGACACTGAAGCAGACGAAGCGGATGAAGCAGACGGCGAGGGTAGTAAGAACGGAGCGACAGCAAAGAACGGCACAGAAACAGAGGATGGCACAGATGCCTCGAATGCTGCGCCAGCCAATGGTGATCATCAATCAAACGGCAAAAACGGATCTGCAGAAGCTGCTGCAGCACCACAGCCAGAACCATCGTCTTCCCTACCACTAGGCGGTGGCTTCACAAAAGCGTTCTGGGGCAGTCGCAAAGGTACTTCGGAGACAGCATCTGTGGCCTCGGCGCCCAAGGCCAGCACAGACTCAGACGGCGCAAGTGTCAAGGGCAAACAGGCTGCGGCAGGGTCAGAAGCTGCTGTCGCAGCTCCTCCTGCAGTCCACGCCAATGGCTATGTCCCTCTCGAGGGCAAGGAACTCACTAGTGCTGCCGAAGCACTTAACAGCTACCTTGCCGGCACTCGTGCTCGACTACAGAGAGTTATCGACCCGGCGACGGGCAAGCTCAAGAAGCCCAAAGGCGGATCAGATATGCGGCGAGAAGGTTCTGTGCCGCATTTTGACAGCGACTCGGGATCAGATGCGGACGATGACACAGCCCGCGAAGCCCGGCTTCGAGCCACTTTCACGCTGGTCGATACGACCATGTTCCGCGTCCTAATGCTGATTCGGCCGAAGCTGGCCAGCTCGCTGTTCCGCATCCCCAACTTCTGCGACCCGGACGTTGTCAACGAGAGGCTGCTGGAGCACAACCGCTTCAACGAGCTGGTCGACTTTTTCTACGGGAAACGGCTACACCGGCCAGCCCTCGAGCTGCTGAAGCGTTTTGGCGATGTCGGCGGCAAGACAGACGAGGACAAAAAGGTGTATGGTGACAAGTCGGACGACAAGGACGCAAAGGATGATCAAGACACCTCTGTGTCAGTGCCGCCTGCCCTCCGCGGCCCGCAACGGACGATTGCGTACCTGCAGAGCCTACCACCCGATATGATTGATCTGATCCTCGAGTTTGCCGCGTGGACGCTGCGGGCTGACCCGGTGCACGGGATGGACGTCTTTTTGGCGGACTCGGAAAACGCCGAGACGCTGCCACGCGACAAAGTGGTCAAATTTCTGGCGGGGATTGACGCCAAGCTCGAATTACGGTACCTCGAACACATTATCAGCGAGCTTAACGACCTGACGCCCGATTTCCATAACAGACTGATCGAGCAGCGGATCAAGCTGCTGAGAGAGGAGAAGCCAAAGGAGCCAGTTGCAGAGACAAAGAAGACGAAGAAGAGAGAGAGCTCAGACAGTGACACAGACGACGATGTCAAGGAGGAGACATGGGAGGAGAGCATGGCGCGACTGGTCGCGTTTCTCAAAGAGAGCAAGCAATACAGTCTTTCGCGGGCGTTTGGCCTGATTCCACGAGATGGTGAGTAAACCACGGCGTGGCATAAGTGATATGATCACTATACTAACTGGCCAGACTCCGCATTCTACGAGGCCCAGGCAACAGTCCTCAGCAACATGGGCCAGCACAAACAGGCGCTGGAGATTTACGTCTTCAAAATGAAGGACTTTGACAAGGCAGAAGAGTGAGTTAATTCCTACTTGACTACCCTATGGAACACTAAACTAACCGTCTAGATACTGCAACCGCGTCCACAAGGCGCAGGAACTGGCCCAGCCAGTGCCCATGTCGTCGCCTGGCCCTCTTCTTCTTTCGTCCAACAACAACCAGTCAAGACGCACGTCTGCGTCAAAGGGCGACGACAGTTCTGACGGTGCTGCTGGCGACGACCCAGACAAAGCTGCCACCCCATCCATCTACCACACGCTGCTGTCACTCTACTTGACACCGCCGCCACCGCAAGAGCGGCAGCTGGGCCCAGCACTCGATCTCCTGTCGCGCCACGGCTCGCGTCTGCCCGCATCGTCGACCCTCCAGCTCATCCCAGACGGCCTGCCCGTCGCCAACCTCGCGTCGTACTTTAGAGGCCGCATGCGGGCTGCCAACAGCGTCGTCAACGAGAGCCGTATCGAAAAGGGATTGAGGCAGACGGCCGTGCTTGCTGCCCAGGCGAGTTTGTTGTTGGGAAGCGATGACGGTGTCGGCCTGCCAAGCGTGCCCGGCGGCCGCAACCGGCGCGTGGCGATTAGCGAAGAGCGCGCGTGCGGTGTCTGCCACAAGCGGCTGGGCGGCAGTGTGGTGGCCGTGCTTCCCGATAACACTGTCGTCCACTATGGCTGTCTGAACCGGGCGGGCCAGACCAATCGAGCGCCAGCGTGGAGGTGATCGAGAGGGCGACGAAGAAGCCATTGTTTCCTTTTTTTTTTGTCGTTTTTTGTGACGTTTTTGTATATGTATGGTGGTCGGTGTATATAATAATACCATTTGCATTGTTGTTTATCGCCTCACTTTTGTCTTTATGGTCGTCTCTTTTATTCATCCTCCTCCATGACTTCTTCGCCGTAGTTCTCCTCCTCCTTCTCGGCTGCCTTGTCGGCCGCCAGCTGGTTCGCGGCCTGGGCGTCAATGACCATGCGGGCCGTCAGTTCGCGGTTGACGGTGTCCTGAACGGCCGAGACGGCGCTGCGGAGGGCGGCAAGGTAGGCCGTCTTGTCGGCTGTGGAAAGAGCGTTGGTGGCAGCATCCTTGGAAGGAGCCGACGACTGCTCTTCGCTGGCAGTAAACGACTCGTGGTTGGGCGCGCTGTAGGCAGCCTTCATAACGGGAGGAGACATTGTCAGTGGGCGGGTGTATTTCAGTGCAAGAAAATGTGTCTCTGGCGAAGCTATTGTTGTCAATGCGAGAAAGAAGACGTTGGAGTAGCCCTTGCTGTGGACTGTTTTCAGTGGGGGCGGGGAGTCGGATCAGCCTTCTGTGTCTTTAGTTATTTTCGGCTGTACCTAAGCTAATTTTCGCATTTTCGAAAATTGCTTCTAGCGGCGCATCTGACAGCCGGGCCTATGAGACGTCGTTCATTCTGATTTCTCGAATTGATATTGACGACACGGGGACTTGCACCAAAACAGCCAGCCTGTACAATCAATTCTTCCATTCTTTCACACACTATGTCGGCCTCGTTACAGAGAATAGCCCGGACAGGGCCTGCTCTCCGCCCAGTCTTCCGGCCAACGGCTTCTCTTTTCTCGATGACTTCACCACTTGTGTCATCGCTCCGCTCAAACCATACATACCGCAACCCAAACGACCCGGCCTTTGACGACGAAGACGACACCGGCCGCCCGCCCCTGCCGCAGCAAAAGTACAAGAACAAGAAGGTGTGGCCACCCGACTTTACGCGCCTGTCGCCGCAAGAACAGCTGCGCTTCGAGAAGCGGTACAAGCGGCGCGTGGCGCTGGCGTCGGCACGGCCGCGCTGGGTCAAGTTTGTCAAGCTGGCGCAGCTGTTTAGTGTTACGTGTAAGTGCATGGGGTGTGGGTGCAAGCAGAGTGTACGGTCCGGCAAAGACAAGGCTAACGTTATAGTTGTCGTGATATATTGCGTTCTATTCATGGAGTGGGAATACGGTCCACAGCCGTTTGACGGGGTATGTCTATTTCCCTCCCATTTCGTCCCCAAGGAGACTGTCCACCTCCAATGCTAACAATATAGGTGCGCGAGTGGTTCTGGAACACGCTGGGCCTGATGAAGGGCGGACAGAACAGCGCTGTCCGCAAGACTGGCGAGGGCAGTGTAGCCACAGAAAATGCAGAGAAGGCGGACAAGTAGAGTCTAAATCTCCTCCTGTTTCTCGTCCTGTGTCCCTTCTTCTTCTTCGTCTTCTGCATTATTCCGGCGTTCTGGTAGCTCTTTGTATATAGGCCCTGTTGCCGGCTTTTGTTTCGGTCTTGGAATATACCCGACTTCCCATCTCTTTGTATCGACGGGTGGCCCGCAGGTGTGCCTCCACTTCTCATCCCTCATGCCTTCGTATTCGTATGATCGATCGTAAATAAGCCCTATCTCGCCTCGTCTCCCTTCACCGCCCGTGCCACACAAAGTTGCCGCCCATGCCGAGCGTCGAGGCAAGGCCTGAACCGCTGCCGCCGTTGCTCGTCAGGCTGTTGCCGCTGTTGACCGGCCGTTTGGCCACGGCGCCCTGTGCCCGCACGCCCGCCACAATGCGGTCAAGGTTCGTTTCTATTACGACGCCGCCAATGATCATTTCCGCGAGCGTGGCGTGCATCGACTCAAAGTTGAAGATGAGGTCCAGCTCGCAGACGTTTTCAAACAGCCGGTCGAGCGATTCCACATAGACCTGGATCAGGTCGATCAGCGCGAGCGGCGACTCGGTGGCCGTCGAGATGACGATAAAGTAGAGCGTGGCATAGTGGCGGTACGTGACGAGGGACGGCGAGTCGGAGGCTTCGGCGCCGCTGGTCGAGCCCGACGGCGGAGCCAGCAGAGGCGGCAGCGGCAGAAAGTTGCACGACCCGGGCGGGCGGTTGGCGACGAGGGAAAAGATCTCGGAAATCAAGCGCTGCTGTATACTTGTGTCCTAACGCAAGTGTTAGACGATGATGAGAGCTGGCGAGCTGTAAAACGATCAGCGAGATCCGAACTCACCAATTGTGTGTAGAACTTGGTCAGGCGGGGTTGGCCCTGGCCATTGAAGACGAGAAATGCGTTGATCATGATGCGGGAGGTCGTGTGTGGAGGGATGGCGTGTCGGAGGAAGCAGCCGCAAATCGAAACGTCAATGTCGTGTGTGGTAGGCGTGGCCGTGGATGTGGTTGGAAATGCAAGCGCAGCTGCCAGCATGTCGCAATTCGGCAAAGACAAGGCGCGGGGCACTACTCCGTCATACTGCCCGCTGTCCACTATCAAGAGTGCCCAAACATGTGCGGTCAGGTCGCTGTAATACCTTTGAGAAAAGCGGGTCTCCAGCCACTGTCACATTAGCTCGTTGTGCCCTGGACCAACAGACGGCGACGCCTATCAGATTATTTTTTGGCTCTGATTTCTTATTAACGAGCCGACTGAGCCTCCAGAGATCTCGTACCGGAAAGAGCAAAAAAACGTACCATTTGCGAAAAAGCTCACACGAGCTCGACGACACACCGCTCCGGCACCCGGCTTACCTGAGATTGACAGCTCCTGCCGGCCTTTAATAAGCTTGAGTCTATCACACCTTCTTTTCAAACCTCGCCAAACTTCGCCATCAAGAACAATGCCGCGCCCTGCACTTGCGGTGCCGTCCCGGATTGTCCGGCGACTTGCCTCGACGACGACAACCACAACAACAGCTCCAACACAGCCTCTCTTCTCCCGCTCTGCCTGCCGCCAGTGCCAGCGCGCACCAATGGCCCCCTCTCTAGGCGTCTCGCGGCGCCTCTTCTCCTCCTCAACTGCCACCTCCACACCGACTCCCTTCCGCCCGTCGGCCGTCCGTCTGGCACAGCCGCCACAATCTACCGCAGCACCCGCCGTCTCCGCCTACAATGCCCAATCTGCCGCCGAGCCAATGCCCATGACCGAGTCCGAGTACCACGCTCTCGCCGACGAGTACCTCGACCGCCTCCTCGTGCGCTTGGAGGACATGCAGGACGCCCGCGAAGACGTCGATGTCGAGTATGCCTCGGGCGTCTTGACGCTTGCCTTTTCGCCGAGCGAACCCGGTGCTCGACCGCGCACCTACGTCATCAACAAGCAGCCACCCAACAAGCAGATCTGGCTGTCGTCGCCCATATCCGGGCCGAAGCGGTACGACTGGGTGCTCAATGCCGGTGCGGCTGAAGGCGACGAGACCGCCGGCCAGTGGATCTATCTGAAGGACGGTTCGGCGCTGAACGATCTGTTGCGAGACGAGATGGAGCTGGATCTGGATGCCGAGTGGAAGGAGTCATGATGGGTGGTGTCGTGCATAGAGAGAAAATGATGCTGGCGGAAACGCTGTAATGAATACTGTACGATTCGAGATGAACAAACATCAAGCCACTCAAACGAAATAAAGAAGATAATAATGCAATCCAAAATAAATTATAAAACTATATAATTATAATCTAGAAAAGTGGACGTAAGGTAAAAACGGTCGCCGAACAAAATGCAAATGAGGTATCTGCTGGTGCTTTTAAATCCCATCCAACCCGAAAAAATCCAATCATGCCTCGTAGCAAGTAAATATTATCGAAAAAAAAAAATCATGACAAAAAGAAATAATAATCCAAGAGCGAAATACGTGAAAAAGAAAACCACTGGTGACGTTACTGGTCGTCTCTGTTTGTGCCGTCGTCAAAGAGGTTCAGCACATTGCTCGGCAAATACTCAAGCCATTGCGGCATCAGGTCTGTCGGCAGTGCCAGATTGCCAATTGGGTCAGACCCAATATTGAACACTTGGCTGTCAAACGTGATAATGTCCTGAATCGGGCCCGCCTCGAGGTACGAGTAAGACGGGCCGCCAATAAGGCCGCCTTGCCCAAAGTCCGTCTGGTACATTCCGCTGCCGTCGAGATGGCCCATAGCAGCGGCTGCACTGGGACTGTTTCCGCTCGCACTGGCCGCATTGGCCTGGTCAAAGTTGGCAAGTCCGTTGTTGGACGGCGATGTACCCAACAATATGGCACCGTCGTAAGCGGAAGAGTGGTGCGACGACGGCGTGTTGTACGACTGGACTGGCGCAGGAAGCGGCTGTTGTTGTGGTTGATGTATAAATTCTTGGCGATGGACGTGCTGCTGCTGGTCCTGTCCGTGCTGTGCCTGTTGTTGTTGTTGCTGCTGGTTGTATTCCTGCTGCTGCGGAACCTGGAATTGCTGCTGCTGTTGCCCAGGATAGCCCATGTTGTTGCTGCCGTTGTTGACATATATTCCCTGTTGACTTCTGCTTGCACTTGGGCTAGTAGCATTTGCGCCACGGGCATACATTGAATCCGCAGACTGATTATCCGGAAATGACGGAGGTGCACCGTGTTGTTGTGGGTACTGATGGTCGGCTTGTTCCGCGGAGTACCGAACGGCCGAGACGTTACCCTGCGGATAGGCTGAAGAATACATGGCCGGTGCTTCTGGAAGACTCTGTCGGATGGGATCGTATTTCATATTTCCAGGAGGCGTGGCAGCAGAAGCAGGTTGGGGTGACTGGTACTGGACAAGT
Source organism: Sporothrix pallida (assembly GCA_021396235.1). Taxonomy (NCBI): domain Eukaryota; kingdom Fungi; phylum Ascomycota; class Sordariomycetes; order Ophiostomatales; family Ophiostomataceae; genus Sporothrix; species Sporothrix pallida. The sequence continues at coordinate 142,124 of WNYG01000078.1, forward strand.
GGCGGCTGTCTCGTTTGACGGCCAGGCTGCGACTGCTGGGATGGCTGTTTGCGGTGCTTGTGGTGGTCCTTTGCACGGGGTGTAGAATCCTGTGGTTTCGCACTAGTCGTAGAAGGCCCGCCAGCGTTTGGCTGGCTCTGGAAAAGCAGAGTCAGACTGGGGTTTGCAGAGTTCGACGTTCCCGTTAGTGACCACGCAATCGGTGGTACGCTCGGGGAAGAAGGATTGTCAAAGCGCGGCATCTTGCTCTGAGAGACCCGTTGTATCGGCTGCTTGGTACTCTCCAGCTCCTCAGACGTGAAAGTCTCGCAATCCCAGATTCCCTTGGACTTCTGGTCCAGTGCTGTCAAGATGTACCGTACACCACCCCAATACAGGTGTAGCTGTTGCAGTGATTTGTAGCAGCGCTGATAGTTTTGGTTCGCATTCGATGCAAGAAGGGAATGCTTAGATGTGGTCCCGGTTCGCGCGTCGCTGCCTGAATAACCAGGACCTCGCGCTTGTCCATCTGCAGGTGGTGGCGAAGCGTCCCGGGAAGCCGGCTGGGAGGCATTTGCAACCGACTCCATCAAGAACGCACACGCCGCGATATACATCGGCTGCGAAGTGAACGGATTGCCGATAAAGCTCTTTGGATCGATAAGCTCAGCAAACGCGAGAATGTCGGCAATGGTTTTTGCGCTGGACATGGAGAGTTCGTGACTATTGGGCAGTAGCTGGTGGGTGCGCCGAAGACCGCCAAATGGCGCCAAGAGTGTTGGCTGGTGCAGGATGATAATGAGAGTGTGAAACCAGAAATGGAGCAGGATAAATGTCGTGCCTTGCCCAGCACGCACATATGCCTGGAAATTATACGCGTTGAAGTTGAGCCGGGGATCTTGTCGTTGGTAGAGTTGCGTCAGGTCGTTTTCCATGCGACCGAGCCGTTGCATCTTTTCATGCGTGAGATCATCGGCACTATGAATATTGTTCAGGACATCAGACACCCGGCCATAGAGATGGATGATTTGTGCCAAGATGGGGAATGGCGCTGGCCAATCCGTGAGTGGATCGAGTGTCGGTTCCGGGAGGGCGAGCTCAAAGTCATCATCTCGGAAAGTAACGGGCCGGCCCGTACCAGACGAGATCACACGATCCAGGAAGAAGACAGCCCAGAAAGTGTCAGCACGCTCTTGTTCTGCTGCACGCAAGTCTGCGGATGCATAAGAGCTTTCGGCATCCTGGGTGTTACCGCCATTGTTGCGGACAGGCTTCTTTCCTGGAGAGGGTTCGTTTGTCTCTCCGACGTTGCCGTCGCCATCCTCGCTGTCGTATTCACCACCGCCTTTTCCATTCCAGGTACGCAAGAACCACGGGTCCTTTTCACCTTGCGGTGTGACTCCTACTTTCTTCTGTAGGCCAAGGTCGACTGCCATGCGGATGGCAAGCCCCAGGTACATCCACAGTGTGCTGTCCTGATCCGCCCCGAAGCCTTCGTATGCCATAAGAAGGCACGCTTGAACAGCAGCCACAGAGGGACAGGGGAATGTATCAACAGTGGCAGCCTTTGCGCGTTGTGCAAAGACCTGGCCATATTCTGAACGTGACATTCGGCCGTCGTTCCGAGACTCCCCACCACTAGTGCCGTTGTTGGTATCTGTGACATCTTCACCTCCATTCGTGAACACGGGAAGGTCCGAGAACCGAGCAGCAAGAGCGCACATGGCATCAACCAGGATGGGTTCCACGCGCTTTTCCCGCACCATCCTTAGAACCCTCTCCTCTCGTAAAAAGGGATAGTTGCATCCTAGATGAACGAAGAAAGTCTTCAGGAGGTTGATGATGAGTGGGTGAACTGGTGCCGGGTCGTTTGGGTCGTAGAAAGGTAGATTCTCTAGGGTCTCGAATACTGGTTCGAACTTGGACTGGCGACTGAGCTGGCTACGGCGGTAGTTACTGCCATCGGTTAAGGTGGTTCCCGGTGACGATGTTGAAAAGCTGCTGCCGCGACTACGGCGACGGGCGGTCATGCCTACATCAACGACCATCTGTTTGTAACCGGGCACAATGGCAGTCGGGCCAAAATAGCGAAAGTATGGAACTCGGTGGCTCTCGTTGTGGTGCTGGTGTTGATGCTGATGAGAAACTTGTTGTCGCTGTTGAGGGGGTGACCTGCCTCCTTGGCCGGCCTCGTGAAATGATACCGACCGACCCATTTGCTGCGCTTGATCGTTGCTGCTTGTCTGGGTTCCTCGTCGCTGTTGCACTTGCGTCTGTTGTGTCTGTTGTGTCTGCTGTGTCTGATGTGGCTGATAGGGCTGATATGAGTCCTGGACGGCGTGCTCCCAGTCTTCGGCTTGGCTGGGCTCCGATCGCGAATGGCCTTCATGTGAAGACCTCCCCGAAGACTTTCGTCTCCGTTTCGGGCCGGCTTCGTTGTAGATTGTGTCGCCATCGCTGACGGCCTCATTATTATCGTTTACGCTGCCTAGTCGGGTGATGTTGCTGTCTCCCGCAGCCGATTGGTCGTTTTGTGGCTCATCTGAGCCATTGCCGTCGTCTTCGTCGTCATCATATTCGCTCTTCGTGTCGTTGGCAGGGCCGCGCTCGCGACCGCTTCCGAAGGAGCCAGTCCGGGCGCTGGCATTCTGGTCCTTTTTCTTTTCGGGGAGATCTGTGTAACCAAGGCATTCATGCCCGTTACTCGCGCATGTTGAGCAGGTCGGGCGCTCCCCGGCGCAGCGCGTCTTTCGCTTGCGACATGTCAGGCATCTGATGGAGGGTAAGAGAATTGGTCAGCTTGAATGATTCGTCACGTCTCACGGGCTTCGGGTGAGAGCTCACGCTGCATTGACTCGTCGCCGTTTCGATGGCGGCTGGCCCTGATTGTTGACAAAGCGAATCTGCTTGGGCGGCGGCACGGGCTTGAGAAGAGTGCTCATCGCGAACTGATCGGTTTTCCCGGTCATAACAAGACCATGGTGGGTCTTGGTATGAGAGAGAAAAGAGGTCCAGATGCAGTTCAACGGATACGAGCGGATGCACAAAATTGTGGGAATGGGGTAGAAATGTGTGGGAGAGAGTTCTGATCAGTGACGTTGTGGAAATACAGGAGTGGAAATGTCTGTCGCGCGCGGGGGTCAGGCCTCTGATGATCCTTCAGTGAGTATGGCCTGGGGGACACGGTGCGGAGTAGACAAAATCCGGGGAAGGGGAAAGGGGATAATGGGATGAGAATTGGGCGAGGCGGACAAGAGAAGACACGGGCTTTCCAGAAAACACCTAAGAAAAAACAAAGAGAGACGATCATATCCGAAGGAGGCGAGATGGACGGAGCAGGCAAAAAGGACCGGTCTTGGTCCGTCGCTAATGCTGGCGATGTGGAGAGAGGGTGAGAAATTACGGGGATTGAAAGGAGCCCAGCAGACCTATTCGGCGAGCAAAGAAACGCGGACGGTTGTGGCCACAAAACCTCGCCTTGGCGAAGCGTCGGTAGTTTGTCGCGGACTTTGAGCCCGGTGGGTAGCCTGGCAGGCTGGTTTAGCTGGAAGATTTGTGGAAATACAGGTATGAGGCAATTCGAGGTCTGTTGGTTTTGCAATGGACGAGGCTGAGGGTCAAAAAAGGAAAATGTCGCAGCTGGACATGTCTAGCGCGCCACCTTTATGTCAGTGGAAGCTGGGGGAGACGATTATGTTGCAAGAAGTGAGGTCCATGATGGGCTCTCTGACTTTATTTCGGTATTGTTGACGGAAGAAGACGAAGAGAAAGAAGATAATGATCGAAGGCAAAGGCCAGGCACGGTGAGATGTGTGCTTTGTATATTTCGGTGGGAGGAAGGAGCAACAGAGGAACGAAAAGAGCAGGAACCAGACAAAAGACAAGGGAAGGAGCCAAGTCAAAAGGAATAGGGAAAGAGCATCTCTCTATTCTTGGAGCACAGACCCATAGGCTTGAGTGAGGAACAGCCGGCAGAAGCAGAAAAGAAGCAGAAGAGGTACGTCGTATGGGAGAAGAGCTTATAGAAAATTTTGAGTGGACCACGGATTGTCGAGAGAAAACCGGCAGGCGACGAGGCAGGGACGGGGGACAGAAAATATTGCAGGCCGCTGTCGTGCTTTTAGGTTGTAATACTTGACCAAAGATATGAGGCACAAAGGCGGGGTGGGAAAGTACGTACGATGGTTGCGTCTCGTCCGGAGTATTAAGAAGAGAGAGAGCAGGGAGCTACATTATCGTGCGTGCGGAGAGAGGAACGAAGTGCAGGGAAGGAAGCATGGGCCAGGGAGGACGGGTGATGAAAGCGATGGGGAAGGAGCGACCCTTTGACCAGAAGCGACGGTTGACTGCACGGGGCTGAACAACACGGGCGGTGTGGAAACCGTCTGGACTGCAAATAAAATCGACTTTGATACAGGTCGAGGTAAATGATATTGATCTTTGAACAACAGCAGGCACACGCGCATCTGATACAGCGGCAATAGGTCATCCTGAGACGACTTGTTGCATCGTGCAACAATATGAGTAGGAATAAGACGAACACACAGAGAACCCCAGATAGCGGGGAAGGAAAGAGCGATTGGACAGTGAGAGCTTGGCCAAGACAGATAGAAAGTATCCTACGAGTCTAGCCGGAAGCTGCGATGCAGGAGCCTGCAGTTGCATCTGAGGTGTTTAACCAGACAACATAAGCAGACAATGTGAGGCGGTGTCGTTTTCAACGAAATATTGCGCACCACGAAGCACGGCGTGGCATCCGATATCCGTGGCGTCCAACGGCATTGTGCTCCCATATGTCACCTCGTCGACGGTGCAGTGCATTCAAGAGTCTATTGGGCGGTTGGAGTATCACTCGCCACAGGACCTATTTCTGTCATATTTATGTATTATGTGTCATAACTTATCCGGTCAAATTTTGTTGAACAACAACACGGACGCGAAAGGATGAGGGTAGACTCGTATTTTTGTGTTCCTTTTTATGTCGTTTCATTTGTGATGCCACATGGAGAAATAGTGTCCCACAACTGCCGCTATATTACCAAATTTGTGCTAACATTTCACTAACAACTGCCACCGAAACGGTTAACTGAGTGATTGGAGAAAACAAGTCGTTCATCACCAGAAGCGTGGGGGTTGTTTTTTGTACAAGAGGTCAAAGAGATGCACTTCCCGTGTTGTGATCCTTTATGGTGATTTTTTTTTATTTGTGAAATTCTCAATTATGTTCAAAATCTCAAGGTTTCCCACATTCTCTATGATTTGATCTCATTCCATGTCGGACGATGGCTGGAGGCCCGATCTCGTCCGGCGCTTTGCCAATTATGACTTTTGCTACCCGGCCCTCTGCTTCACCTACCGTGGGTTTTAATGTATGGTAGAATGTTTCCCTGGTTCTTTTTGGAAAGGAATCACATTTTCTTTCTGCACCATCTTCACTCCTCATTTTCTGTTTATTTCTGAAGACTGATTCAGTTGTGGACCGACCTTCTGGACCGTCCCGTCGTTCCTTGGTATCACTGATGTCTGAATCCACATGTGGCGATACCACGTGTAAGTGCATCTGCTCTCCACAAGTTTATTAATCGGACGACTCGGAATAGGACTCCACGTTTACTACGATCTATCGAGACAAAACCATTCTCCCACGGTGAGACTTTTCGAGTATACAGATCATCCTTTGACGTTGAAAAATTATGCGCAGACAGACATCGATACACTTGATATGCCAAGTTTATATCCCGAAGATCCAACCTCTCGTAAAATTGGGCCACGTATGTGTAGTTGAGCCATACCCCAGGGTCCTATCTCAACATCATCGAGCGAAGCTTGTAATATCACGGCCGGGGGGGGGGGGGGGGGGGGGGGGGGGGGGGGGGGGGGGGGGGGGGGGGGGGGGGGGGGGGGGGGGGGGGGGGGGGG